>JABYPW010002590.1:0-10852 GCA_016880775.1 Phymatotrichopsis omnivora | reverse complement strand
GCCCCATGGGTACGTGATCGGCTATCGGCATGACGCGACATTGGTCTAGTCAGCCATGAGGTCATGATCGGGCGATCGGACTTGTATCGCGAGAGACTATCACAAATCAGGAGTGAGGCCCGAGAGGGTGATAGGCGATCATAGTCAAATTGAGTACTAATCACGTCCTGTCCTTTGCGGACTCTTCTACAGGAATCGGCGATTAGGAATCAGGAGATGGTTTAGAACGGAATAGGGTTCTTTGTTTTTCTATTTCCTTTGTCATCTCTTTGTCAGCTCGGGTGAAGGATGGGATATATAAGCGCGCGGGTGTTTCTGTCTTGTTGTCAAAAAAGACGCCCCGCTGGAGGAAAAAGTGTATTTAGATAGGGAATAGAGTACTTCTGTCTTGTTGTCATAAGTGTATTTAGATAGGGAATAGAGTGTATCTGTCTTGTTGTCTGTGGCCACCTACCTACATGAGAATAGACGGCAGAACAAGACCCTTTCCCCAATGGACCAAAGACGGAGACTGCCAAGTCACAAGAATATACTGGAATAGGAACAAGTACACAGACATCACCAACGTATACAAACCCCCAGAACAGAAAGCCAAAGAAGTACCGTGGGAACGGATCTTCACACCAAACAAGAACATAGTCCTAGGGGACATGAACCTACACCACCCGTGGTGGGAAGAAAGTACAAAAGATGAAGCAAGAACAGCAGAACCAATGGTGGACTCAGCAAATAGAAACCTCTACCACCTCCTCAACGAGCAAGATACCCCCACCAGAATAGGCCAAGGAAAACAGAGGGACACCACGATAGACCTAGCCTTAGTCAGCCCAGATCTGGCAAAGTGGAGAATGAACTGGCAGATAGCCCCAGCCCAAGCCCAAACCACCAGCGACCACGAGGTCATAGCGATCGCACTAGACTCGAACCAACCAACGTACGAAAAAACAGTGAGATACGACTTCAAGAGAGCAGACTGGGAAAAAATAGAAGAAAACGTCAAAGAATGGAGAGCACCCCAATTCAGACCAGAAGAAACAGACAACTGGACAACAGAGGCAATCGAAAGCCTAATGGAAAAAATAAAAGAAAACAAAGCCCTGCCCACGATCACCATCCTCCCCAAGTCGAAACCATGGTGGAACAAGGATCTGAGCGAAATGAAAAAGGCGCTAGGAAAAACCAGAAGGAATGGAACAAAACAAGAGATCGCAGAGGCAAAAAGAAACTTCCGGCACAAGGTATACGAAACCAAAAAGGAACACTGGCACAAGTTCCTAGCCGAGATAAACAACAAGGACCTCTGGAAAGCGCTCAAATACACCCGACCAGCAAGAGACATCCCCCTTCCACCAATAAACGGCGCGACAAACCCCAACGAAAAAGCACAAGCGCTAATCGACCACTTCTTCCCAGCAAAGGAAGATCCCCTCCCCCCCCCACCAACAAAAGAGCAGCTCACCAAAGAAGAGATCACGAAGGAAGAGCTAAAGTATGCCATCAGGAAAACTCTGCACACGACCGCCCCGGGCCCGGATCAGATAGGGTACACGGTATGGAAGCAGCTCGCAGAAACCAACCCCTCCGTAATAGTCCAGATCATCCAACCGCTCATGCAGCATAGAGTACACCCCAGAAGCTTCAAAAGTACACTAGGGATCGCCCTGGCCAAACCAAAGAAAGACTCCTACGAAAACCCGAACAGTTATAGGTGCATCTTTCTCATCAACACCATAGGAAAAATCCTGGAGAAAATAATCGCAGTAAGGTTATCCCAGCATGCAATAGAAAACAACATGATCACGGAGAACCAGTACGGAGCACTCCCAGGAAGATCAGTCACGGACGCAACAAACGCCCTCAAACACGACAGCAGGCTAGAACAAAACCAAGGCAAAAAGGTCACCATGCTCTTCATGGACATCGAAAAAGGGTTTGACAGGGTCAACAAGAAAAAGCTACTCGACGTCCTAAGAGAAGGAAACACCCCAGAATACATAGTCAGATGGACCTGGTCCTTCCTCAGCCAGCGAAGCCTCGCCTTCTCGGACAAAGGAACGCAGTCGGACCAGAAAGACATCAACCCAGGAGTACCACAGGGCTCCCCCATTTCCCCTCTTCTCTTCAATATCTATGTGGCAGAACTAACAAGAGACAGCGGGGCGCAAATAAAGGTTTTCATGTATGTAGATGATATATGTCTCCTTTGTTCAGGGAAAAGCTATGAAGAGAATTGCAGAGCACTGGAGGAGTGCGTCAACAGGGTTTTGAAGAAGAAACTGGAAAGCCTTCTACTCTCACTGTCACCAGGGAAAACAGAGTTGCAGCATGTCAGAGCAGAACCAAAAGACAGACTCCCGGCCACAATCCTAGGAGAAAGAATCGAACACAAGGACGTAGTGCGATACCTAGGGGTCATGCTACACAGAGGAGAAAAGTACACCGCACACTGCCAACACAGACTAGGACAAGCGCAGTCAAGCCTCCGAAACATCAGTAGGCTGGCCACCGGAGCCAGAGGACTCAGCGTACACATGGCCAAAAAACTCGTCAGAGCAGTAGTATACCCGTCGTTATATTACGGAGCGGACACCTTTCACCCGAACCTGATCTCTGACAAAGCGATCGGAATCCTCGAAAAAGGATCGAGCCAGGCAGCAAAATGGGCCTGCGGAATGTTCAGAACAGCCAACAACAACAAAGCGATCCTGGAAGCAGGACTGAACACCCCAGAACTGGAAATCCTCAGATACCAGAAAAACTACGGAGCAAGGATCCTCCAAGTCGGAAAGGAACACCCAGTCTACAAGAGAATCCCGCACCTGCCAGACAGACCCAACAAAAAACCCCGACCGCCAAGGACACCAGCGTGGAGCTGCAAAACCTTCTCGGGCACATGGTCTATGACACGAATGCCACAGATCGACGCAATGCTCTGGACCTTAAAAGAGGAACTAGGCGACAAACCCTTCTCGAACAACAAACTCGCTCCGCCGGTAAGCGCATGGCCTATCGACACTACAGGAAGACCAAAGCTGGCGAACTTCAGGGAAAAAGAAGAACAGCTCAAAACTTTCCCAAGAACCTTCGAAGACTGTCACCTCGCAATTTTCACAGACGCGTCCCAGGTAGGAGACCAAAACCAAGTAGGAATAGGACTGGTCGCGTACCTCAGAAACAAAGAAGTCCTCAGATTCAACAAAAGCCAAGGCCCCGGCTTCCAGGTTTTCGACGGGGAACTAGAGGCCATAAAACTCGCTTTCGAAACAACAGTCAACCTAAAAAGAAAATTCCCAGAGCTTACAAGGGTCACAGTGTTCAGCGACTCACAGGCAGCCTTACGAGCGGCGCAAAACCCATACCCCTCGGACACCCAGCACATAGCCCAGGATATCTTCAAAGAAAACGTCAAGATCGCAAATCTCGGAATAGCGGCCAACATGGATTGGGTACCAGTGCACCAGGGAATTACAGGAAACGAAGCCGCGGACGAAGAAGCCAAAAAAGCCTCCATAGACCCGATCACGAGAACATCGGGTAAAAAGAAAACGTTAACCAGAGCCACCATCCGACGCAGAATCCGAACGACTTTAAAAACGGCGATGAAAAAGCTCACCGGCAGAGAAGAACCATACACTGACAAGTACGACCATCTCCCGAGGTTCGCAGCGACAAGAGCCTACCAGTTCAGAACCAACCAAGCCTACATCCCGAATCTCATGCCGTGGGACAAAGAACACAACATTTGCGTATGCGGAGAAACCCAGACGGTACGACACTACCTCCTCGAATGCGAATCCGAGCTCAACCCCGCCAAGGGCAACCCAGAACGAAGAAGTTTCGAGACCATCCTCTACGACAATCCAAGCGGCTGGAAAAAACTTGTCGACAAAGGCCTCGGAAGACCCCCAGGAAAAAAGGAAGCGCCGGAACCCCCGAAGGTAGTCTTGGACAAAGGAGAGTAGAAGGGCAGGAGGGGGACTCTTTTCTTTTCTTTTCTTTTCTTTTCTTTTCTTTTTCTTTTCTTTTCTTTTCTTTTTTGACGGGTGTTAGGAGGAGGAACGGTGTTTTTTTTGCCATGACGCTCTTTTTATTTCCTTTTCTTTCTAGCTAGTCCATCCTATTAAGTTAGCGAAAAAGACGCCCCGCTGGAGGAAAAGTGTATTTAGATAGGGAATAGAGTATATCTGTCTTGTTGTCTAAAAAGTGTAATTAGATAGGGAATAGAGTATGTCTGTCTTGTTGTCTTTCCTTCCTTCCTTCTTTAGCACATAGCTACCTTGTCTTCTCTGCGAGTACCATTGTACGAGCCTTTGAGTTATCTTCAAGCCTTAAAGAATATATTCGTCTCTTCTCGTCTTCAACACTTGAAGTCTACCCTGTTCGTTGTAGGAACGATATCTTCCAGTTGAGCTTTTGTTTAGCCAAGATATCTGAGTTTACTCAGTAGCGTTTGGGAAGCGTGCCTGAGGTATCTTTACCGATTCTTTTACGAACCATATAGGGTGATCTGTCACAATCGGTCTCCCTTGGAGGTTGTGACACAGGATTGTACTGTTGTACCAGGCTTGCTTAGCGAGCCTCCTATCACGCCACATAAACGCGATGCTCCCAGAGCTCCTAGGAGGGGTGCCCAGGCCCCCCGGAGCCTCGCCCTGATTTGACCGAGGATGCAGCGGCGTCCGCCCTGATTTCCCCACGGTCGCACTGTGCAACCATTTCTTTTTCTCGGTTAAGTGACTGTACGGTCGGCGGAGGCAGACTATTTCCTTTGTTCTATGGGTAATGCGAGCGGCAGAAGTTAAGGATTTCCTGTCTTTTGTTGGGCGAGTGGCCAGAGTGGAGGATCATCCTATACTCCTTAGTTATGTTTTTGCTCTTAATTGAGTGTACACGCCCCGCTATGGGGTATAGGATGTAAAAAAACAAAAATAGGAAAATCATCTAGGTCACCTCATGTTCTTTCAGGACTCTCAAGAATGTCGACAACCCCCCCACCTTGGGGTGAAGATCCTCCTCAATAGCCCGCACCTAGGATGGTCTCTTCAGTCTTGCAGCAAATGATGATCTCTTTTCAGATGCTACAGAACTCCCACACCTCCCCGACCATGCAAACCACGGCTTAGCGAGACACTTCTCTCGCAATGATATCCGACATACATCGTCGACCACGTCAACGTCTGTGTGAGGCCCGACTGTGTTCAGTGAGTAGGCGAGCAGACTCCCACAATCAGTCTCCTCTGGAGGTTATGACACAGGATCATACTGTCATTCCAGGCTCGCTTAGCGATCCTCCGATCACCCCACGCTAATGAAGGACACAGCGGTGTCCTACCCCGCCTTCACATACTTCGTGATCATGAAGTGACCGTAAAACTGCACACCTTGCTTAACAACTGAGCACCTCGGGTACTCACCCTGACAAACTGCGACGCTATCAGAGCTCCTATGAGGGGTGCCCAGCCCTCTCGGAGCGTTCAGGCCCCATTTCTGACTAACCGGACCACGGATGCGGCCGTCGCAAGCCTTAGGAAATGTTGCTAGCAGGAGCTGTGGAGGATTTCCTTTGTTTTCAGGAAGGGTAATGCACGGTGGCAGGCGTGGAGGATATTTCGGTCTTTTGTAAGGTGAACTGCCAGAAGCAGAGGATCATCCTGTACTCCTTAGTTATGTCTTTGCTCTTAGTGGAGTGTACATGCCCCACTAGGGGGTATGGGATGTAAAATAACTTAAAAGGGAATGAAAGAAAGGTCGCCTCATGTTCTTTCCTTTCCTTCTCTCTTCAGTCTATAGACTATTTACGAGCCTTAAAAATATATTCATTCTTACCTTTAAACTTGCTTCTCTCTCTCTCTTCTTTACAATGGAGGAAAGTGTATTTGTGGATCCATACTTAGAACACATTGAGACAACTGAGTTTACTCAGTAATACATTTCTCTGTTGAGTGGCACTTGCACTTTACCGAGCCGGGGGGGGGAGGGGGGGGAAATTCACTTTTATTTTATCTTTACGACTCTGCTAGGGGTCATCTAAAGAACCTCCGCTTGCAGCTATGCCAAGCTATGATGGAGGTAGAAGATAGCTGACCTAATGTTGGTAGCGCAGCCTACGGTTTATAAGATAAAATACAGGTTTGTTCCTGAATCCTCCTCGCTTACACGCAATAAACTAAGGAAGAGATGGGGTGGAAAGAAAAGAGTGGCGGGGGAAAGTAAAACTCAAAAAAGAAAATGCGACCAGCACAGAAGCGACCACCCAGTACATCAAAACAGCGAAGAGACTTTAAGCGACAAAGAAAAAGAAAAGCCCAGGGAACCCCTTTCCCATCTCCAGCAAGGCAAACCTTACAACAACCAGAAGGAATTGAGGTACAAGCGAGAAACACTAACCTAAGAAAAGGGAAAGAGAAAAGGACAGAGGAGAAAACACAAGCCAAACTCACAAAACTTTTACACAAAGGGAACAACAAAAGTGGAAAAAGAGATGAAATACCAAGGGGCCCTAAGTCTCTATTCCCTCTTCCATTACAGCACATAGATTCTCCACTCGCTTGTTACTTTCAGCCAAGGCTTTCAGGTATTTGGGGTAGAGGGGATCGTTTGCAGGGTGGGTAGCATCGTAGTTGGTACATTTAAGTACCATATGATCACATTCTCGTCCTCGTCGTTTGCAATCTCTGTTGCTACCGAAGTGTTAGAATATCGCATGGGGTCCAGCACAAAGGCGGCAGCGGGGGGAAAAAGTGCACTTCAGTTGGTGATGACCGAAGCGGCAACAGCGGGAGCACTAAGTAGCCTTTGAGAAGGCAATGTAGGGATCAGTCTGTCAGTTCTTGTTGAGAACGGTCAGGCCCTGAGAGATGCAGTAGTGATTGTTGTTCACCACAAATGTGATGACAATGGAAGAAGCAGGCTTGCAGACTAGCTTATCCTTCGAAGCGAGCCAGCGGGGGGTTTGGGCAAGGATAACACCATGGTTAAATGTCTTGATCTCCTTTCAGATAAGGGATATATGTTCGAACTCTGAGGTGTTAAGGACGGGGGTAGGCACATTGTGCACGATGTACTTCTTATGCAAGAAGTTCCGGCGAAGTCCGGTAGTGGTGGGAAAGAACTTGCGGATGGCCTCCTCAACGGTTGGCTTATAGGGAAGTACTTATTGAGCTGTGGTATTCTCCATGAGGGAGAGGAAGATGTTGTTGGCTCCAGCCTTACAGACGGAGCGGATGTGGTATGTAGAGGGAGCTTTCTTCTCCACCAAAGCAGAGTTGACTGCATCTCTAATAGCGATAGGGTTAAACTCAGGGACTTCTCCCTCGAGATTGACGATGATTTCACGCTCATGCTTAGTAGGATATTTCAGGGCAGGCGGCGTAGTAGCAGTTGGGCTAGGTACAGCTGTGGCTTTGCCTTTGTTTTTCTTCACCACCTGGACCCAGGTGTTGTCAGTAGCAGCAGGGGGTGCCACAGGTGGTATAGTGGGGGTAGCGGAGAGGGAAGAAGAAATCTTCTTCACCACTTTTGCAGTCTTGGACGCTTCCGACCGTAGTTTTTTGATAGAATCGGAAAGGGCCATGTCGATTTCAGTAGGGCCTGCCTTAGCTGGAGCTACAGCAGCTACGTTGCAGGTGGTGATGGCCTCGAGTTCATTGAATCAGGCTTCAAGAGACTGTTGGCCAGCGGCAATAGTAGTGACCACTTCCTAGATTTTGTTTATCGAAGCTAGGAGGGACAGAAGGGTTTAGGTATAAAACTGGAGGTCGCGATATCTGATGTACAAGTTGCCGATAAGTGGTGCAGTGTGCATTGAGATAACTTATCCCATTGCAGGTTCGTTCTTGACAGCGGGGGAGATGCCAGACGCCTCGAACGAGGAGAACATTCCTTTTATAGTGGCGGCTTCGTCTATTACCTCTTGAGGGGGGGGGTTAAGGGCGGGGGTTTAGGGTCTCTTTGAACTTCACGATATAGTCACGATATTTGTCGATGTGCAATAATACTAATAGCTGAGAACTAAAACGTAGGGGGTGGTTTGAAGGTGCGAAGGAGCCTGGCACTTTACCGAGCTTGGGGTGGATAGAAATTCATTTTTATTTTATCTTTACGACCCCGCTAGGGCTCGTCTTAAGAACCTCCACTTGCAGCTATGTCAAGCTATGGCGGAGGGAGAAGACAGCTGTCCTAATGTCAGTAGCGCAGTCTACGGATAGATAAAATACAGGTTTGTTCCCGAATCCTCCTCGCTTACACACAATAAACTAAAGAAGAGAGGGAGTGCAAAGAAAAGAACGGCGGGGGAAGTTAAACACTCATAAGAGAAACGCGACCGGCGTAAAAGTGACCTCCCAGTACGTCACGACAGCAGAAAGACTTTAAGCGAAAAGGAAAAGGAAAAGCCCGAGGAACCCCTTTCCCATCTCCAGCGAGGCGAACCTTACAACAACTGGATGGAATCGAGGTACTAGCAAAAAAAACACTAACGGAACTTTACCGAGCCTTATCCTGTATAAGAAGACTCTCGCCGTAACATCCTGTATTCTCTCTACACTGAGGTTCTTAAGTCTAGGCATGATCACCCTATGGTAGGCCACTTAGGCTAAGATAAGACCTTTGATCTTATCGATAGAGACTTCTACTGGCCACATCAATGGCAGGATATAGCCAAGTATATCTCTGCATGCGACCAGTGCCAACAGAATAAAGCCTGCCAACCCAAAGCCTATGGGTAACTACTTCTATTAGAAATGCCCTACAGGCTATGGGAATCAATCTCTATACACTTTGTAATAGACCTCTCTCTTTATGACAGCTTCACCCAAGTGTAGGTGATAGTTAATAATTTTTGCAAAATGGCTCAATTCATTCCTCTTGGCCTTTACTTGTCCTCCCTCGGTTTCACTGATGTACGGACGGGGCGTCGCACTCAATTAATAGCATATGACATAGTCGTGTAATACAGGAGCGATCTCGCTAAGCACCGTCAGGGTAACCCTTCATACGGCTCATTCCTCTTGGCCTTTCTTTTTATTCCTGTTCAGTTATTTTACATCCCATAGCCCCGGCGGGGCGTTTACACTCAACCAAGAGCAAGAACATAACCGAGACTACAGGATGATCCTCCGCCTACTCGTACCAGGAACCCAAAAGAAAAGAAAGAAAAAGGAAAAGAAAACGCAGACAACTACATACAAAAGCTGACCAGGGAAAAGCAATCGCTAGGCGAACCTTAAAACAATGAAAGAAAAACCCCCTACATAGACTATGTGACCAAGCGAAAAATAAAAGAGAAAAGAGAAAGAGAAATGCATAAACTCCTCCACACTTTACCGAAGTAGAAAAACACTAGTTACATTGCGAAACGCAAGAACAAGGTTAAGGAAAGAGAAACTAAACTCCCCCATAGTGGTGGACTTATCCTTCCTATTAGACTCGGCAAGTTTGGCCTGGATCATCGTCATGCAGATTGGATCGTTCGCTTTGTGGGGGCCGGTGCAGTTGGCTCATCAGACAACGGTGTTCTCGCAGGCGAAACCTTTCAGTTGTTTGCAGTTGGCAACACCGTAGGTATGTTCAGAGATTGTGTAGGGGCTGGCGTAGAGTCAGCAGCAAGGAGGGGACTGGCAGTTTTGGACAGGGTGTCCAAACTTCGAGTAGCGAGGGCATTGGGTGTCGGCGCCGAAGGGGATATACTTAATGGTGCGATGGGTTTTGTTGAGGATTGTGAGACCTTCAAGAATATGGGCCTCATTGTTGTTGTCAATGACAGTAACTACGAGTGAGCCATGGTTCTGTTTGTTAATTTTAGAGCTGGAGGTCAGCCAGCGCGGGGTCATGGCAAGGGTAACACTAGAGATGTATCATTCGATCTCTTGTCGGAGTCGGGACATCTGTCATACGGTGTTTAGATCAGTAGTGGTTGGGACAGCATGGATGATATACTTCTTCCATGTCTGATTGCGGTTGATTCCTTTAACTTCGACGAACTCGCCAACTGCTTTGGTAATGATAGGTCGGTAAGCGAGGATAGCGGCGGCGGTGACTATCTCCATGGTGGTGAGAACGAGCATAGTGGGGTTGTTATTGTGGCACCTTTGGATACGCAGGAAAGAAAGGGCTTTGGCCTTGTCCAGGGCTGAGTTGACTCAGTCACGGATCTGAATATGGGCGTCCTTGCCGAAGGCTGATGGTTCTTTGATATCGACAATTATTTCTCGGTCGCGGCGGGTGGGATACTGTAGGAGGGGAATGGGGGTGGTTAGGAGAAGGTCTTTTTGAGTGACCGGGCCACCTTTCTTCTTCTGTTTTTTGGAAACGACTTGAGCCCAGGGCTGAGAATCTTGGGCTTGCTGTGGGGCGGAGAGGGAATTGGAGGTGGTGGCGATTGAGCGAAGTTTCCTTATATCTTTTGCAGTCACTTTTTGTTGTTTCAGAATATCCTTGAGGGACTCAAGGACTTCTGGGGAGGTGGGCGGGGCTTTAGCAGTGGGCACTGGGGTCTCAGTTGTAGGCAGGGGCGGTCGCGACTCCAAAGCGGCGACTCAGCTAGCAAGGTCTGTCTGGGTGTTGGCGATGGTGGTGAGGGTCGACTGGATGGAAGCCAGCAAATGTTGGATTGCTGTGACATCTCTTGCAAAGAAGGCGACAAGGTTTGTAGAGGTGTAGGCCAATACAGCCTCTCTCTGCTCAAGGATGCCTCCTTGGAATATACCACCAATGTGGAAGTTGCAGCCCAGAAGTGTGCCGAAGTTAGAGGTAGCGAGATCGATCTGGACTTTTTTGAGGGCTTCGACCTGTGCAATAGCTTCAGCTAGGAAGCTAGCGGGGTCACAGTCTGGGGTAAAAAGGGGGGTGGGGG
>JABYPW010002589.1:0-10854 GCA_016880775.1 Phymatotrichopsis omnivora | reverse complement strand
GCTCAACGACACCACCGGCATCCTTGATCTTCTTCTCAGCCAACGCAGAGACGTACCGCGCCTTGACAATCACGGGAACGTCGGGAAGTCTTCCCTTTCCAAGGACCTTGGAGTATCCGAGGGCGAGGAGATCAATGACGGGGACGGCGTCGGATCCGTTGGACTTGGAGAGATACTTCTCGCGGGCCTCAGCAGGGACAAGAGACCAGAGCTGTTGCGGGTTAACGATAATTGTGAGTAAAATGGGGGAACAGCACGGCGTACCTTGTCGAGGTTGACAACGGGTTTCCAGAAGTGGTTCTGCTGCTTATGGAAGTACCTCATACCGACCTTACCGAAGTAACCCGGGTGGTACTTGTCCAAGTTGGTTCTGTGGTGGTGCTGACCACCAGCCATACCACGACCACCAGGGTCTGCGCAGCAAGAGTCGAGTCAGCACTTTCAATTCGTCACCTTATTATTCTCTGCCCGGTTTCCAAGTACACACGATATCACACCAAACTTTTTCGTGCCAGCAGGAAGTACAGTAGGCCGGCAGAACATAGCAATGGAATGGTTAGAGCGTACGCTTTCTGTGCTTTCCTACACGACCATGGCCGGCGCTGACGTGGCCACGGTGTTTTCTCGTCTTCGTCAATCTAGTCTACAGTCGCCCTAAGTCAGCATCACATCTCAAGCAATCCTCTATTCCAACCTTCGCCATCACAATCCTCCCTTCCTCTTCGATCTCCGTTCCTGCAATCTCCCAACCACAGCCATCTGATCCACCAGAAACCCCCATAAAATATATACATAATAACATAAGAAAAAAGACTCTCTCGTACCGGCATGGTTGATTTCTCTCGTCGTCTGAGGCAGGATCCGGCTGTCGTAAATCGTTGGGCGGATTTCAGGGTTGTTGGATTCGCAGCTAGACACCAACACCAGAAGTTACAAGGGAAGATCGCCTTGTGTGTGTGCGGGCGATTTTTTGGGGTTGATTGTAGGGCTTGCAAACCGTTCTTGGCGACTTTCTTCATGAGGCAAAAACAGTCACAGCCTTACTCATTACCTTCATCGGATTATCAACAATTAACTTATCAGATTATCAACAATTAACTCATCAGATTATCAACAATTAACTCATCAGATTATCAACAATTAACTCATCGGATTATCAACAATTAACTTATCAGATTATCAACAATCAACTTATCAGATTATCAAAAATTAACTTATCAGATTATCAATAATCAACTTATCAGATTATCAACAATTAACTAATCAGATGAATCATGCGGCAATCTTATCCGATTGATCGCTCCGCATGACTGATTCACCTGCAACTTCGTGGGGGTGGAAAACATCTCTTTGCACTTTTCACTGTAAAGTACTACATGCATTAGACTCTTGTACATGTACATGTACTCGTATGCACACTCAGCCGAAGCGAATATTGTCTCCTGATGTGCTGCTGCATGACCATCCTATCGTTGCGCCCAGTTCTCCATCTGCCCATACGTACTGCACCCATTTAGTCTACAGAGATGTGGAATATGTGTTTTTAATAATACCAGCTACATGTATGCAGAGTGCTGAGAGGTTATTTGTTTGTCATGTATTTCGCATCATAATAATATCTAGGGTAGCGACGAATCAAAAAAACAAGGAAGTCCACTCAAAACAGTAACTTCCGCCACGCATGCCTGTATACCCCACCAGCCTTCGTTGCTGTAGAAGTGACCAATAATTAGCCGGCTTTAGGCTGCCCTCAAATTCGTAACGCCATTCACAAGACCAAGTTGACAGCCTACTAAAGCAATGAAAACACCATACAGAAAATTCCAATACTAGGTTGAAGCTCCCGGGAATCCAGAAAAGAAAACATTCACACCCTCTCTATGATACCCCACAAACAACACCGCCAGGAGTGTTACAAGAACAGCCGTGAACTTTGCCACTGCCCCAGATTCCAATGACTCCCTATACGCCACGCGTACCGCTTCCTTGGCGCAAATCTCGTCGAGTTCTTTGATGACTCTTTCGTTGTTGGTAAAAATTATCTGTGATTCTTCAATAATGTCTACACATCCTTGTTAGCATCCATAAACTATTCAAAGAAATGAATAAATAACCTTTTTTTTCCACTTCCGATAACACATTATTGATCTCCCCCATAACCTCCTTAAACCGTCCCCTTAGCTTCTCTTCCTGACCCTTTTCGATACCCTCAAATGTAAATAACCCTGTCCCCATCCGCCGTCTCTTCTCTATCTCCTCTACTCCCTCTCTAATGGGGAAAAAGTCCTCGGTGGCATGCTGGACAAGATAACGTAGTCTCTTCCCACCTGCAAATAGCGCCATGTAGTAGTTGTGAGCATACGCAATTAGGACATGTGGTTTTTCCCGAATAACTTGTTTGATGTGATTTGTGTATGCCTTTCGCTCCACTGTATCTGGTTCCATGGAAAATGGTATTGAGCCGTAGAAGTATTGTAAGTCTTTGAAGAGCTGAGGCGTACGCGCGATCTCTGGAATCCAGAGATTTTGAAGAGATTTGTAGATCGGCGGAGATATGTTCGAAGGACGGTGTGTAAGAAGGAAAGTCCAGGCTGATTCGAAGGCTGCGTATATGTGGTAGAAGGTAAGGAGACCTTCGCGATAGTGGCGATAGTCTATGAGTGTCAGCTTTGGCAAATGAAGGCGGGTGGAGGGAGCGGACCTTTCAGGCCGAGGGGGAGTCGATCCATTATCATGAAGTTTACTCGGTCATGGCCATCACTGTTAAAGTCAGTGAAGAGGAGTGTGGGGTGGCGGAAAAAAGACAGACCGATTTGCAGCGTTGATACGCTGGCTTAAGCTCAGGGGGTCCCTCTCAATACTGATACTTGCCATCTTGTTGACGGTATGTAGAGAATAGTGTGGAGGAATAGGTAGGAGGTACTGGTAGAGTAATGGGAAGTAGAAACCAGAAGTTGTGTAGGCAGAAACCCGTCATAAATACTCCCGTTGTATTCCCTCATGCGAGGGCCCAAGCTCCAACGAGCGGCTGACCCCCACTCTAATCCAAGGTAACGAAGCAGCAAGGCCCCCTCACCCATTAAATACACTCATACGCATGTATCACGGTATAGAATCTGGTTAGAGCGTGATCAACTCCCTGAGTGACACCATTTGTCTCTAGCAAGGCGTGCGCAGCCGTTTCACATACAAACTCCTTTCGAAGGTATATGCGCAAAAATAAGAGAAACAAAATGTTTCGGCACTTTCCGTGTGCCGCGAAAAGCCGGTGCACTGGTCTAGGTCTGGTCTTGTCGTACTTGGCGGACTCACCTCGTTTTAAGCGCGAAGAGAGCTCGCAACCGCAGTGGAATGTCGATATACGAGTACATTATATGTACTTGGGGTTAGTCTGTGACGTTCCACCAAAATTTATTAAGCAACCTCCGTTGGCGCCTGCCAAATTTTTGTATGAGGAGAAACAAATTTCTCAGTAGGTACGGTAAATACAAATCCTAGTAGCAGCTCCACCAGCTTTGATTACTGCTTCTAACCGAGCTGGCAGACTTATAACTAAATCACACTTGATCTCCCAGACCCACCTTTTATCAATACAATCTGGGTGATACTCTTCATCTGGGCGACAGATTACTCATGGGCAATGTGCAAAACCAGCAGTCGTAAAAGAAGACTCGTCGTCTCTCGTCTCTCGATGATGAGGGTTATCGAAGTGTTCTAATCGTGTTCCTTTTTGCTGCTACTAAAGAGAGGGGTCGCAACATCGGTCGGCGAAGGCGCATACATGTAAGTATTATACATGCGCTCGGGCCCCTAAGTCACACACTTAACTACCATTGTTCCCTAACCGCCTCCTCCTCCTCACCTCGGAGGATTATTCCTCAGATGCGGTAGTCAACATTTTGTGCATCTATAGTGGTTATTGTTACGCGCCAGCCTTCACCTTCGCAAGATCCTTACACACGCTGGCCAACCTTATCGGTAGTTTGCTTTTCACTTGCTGCTAGCGGTAGTCTAACTGACGTCTCGAGTGATACCATGTGATCTCGTCAGCCTTGCTTATCGATGGGTGCACGGTGGATGTGCGGCTGGATGTGCACTTCGGTAGGCGTTAGATGCATGGGCAACCAATCAATTGTATCGCGACTAATAATGAATAACAATTCTTAACGTATGAATGTGCTTGTACTTAGTACTAGGGTATGGAAAAAAGTGATCGGAATCTGATAAAATTTGATAAAAAAAAGTATGGTAGAGCGCCCATTGATGAAGGCTGCTTTGCTCCTCTTAGCGCTTTTCCTGCTCATTATGTGCTGAGGGAAAAAGTGATCGTAACCCTATCCTATTGGGCTGATCTCGCGCCCAGACAGAACGATTGGCTCAGAAAGAGTTCCGATCATTTACCCTCACACACGAGTACATGTACTAATACAACTATAAAACGCACGCGAACAGAAGGGATTTTTTTTTTTTTTTTTTTTTTTTTGTACGCCATAGCTTAAATGCATGCGGAAGATTGTGCCCTAAAAACAATACGAATGAGTAAAACAAAAGCAAAAACATCCATATGTACATGTACATGTACATTGTACAAGACGTGTGGTATGCAGAAGATGTATATCCACACCAATCTCCGGCAACAAAAAATGTGTTCTATATTTCCACATTCGAACCGCATCTCTTTCCTCTATTGATATGACCAAATACCCTCGATCCTTCACTTCTCACTCGTCCCAGTTCGACACCACTCCTCGCTAGTCAAAGATACTTGATTGATCATTGCGTTAGATACCATCTCTCTTCAAACTTCCACGCGCAAACTTTCCTCAAAAACCTGGAAAAGAGAGAAAGAAAAAAAAAAAACTAAAAACTAAAAACTAAGAAAAGAAGAAAAAAAAAAAACAAAAAAAAAAAGAAAAAAAAGAAAAAACAACTTTTTTTTAACAGTTAATACAGACAACTTTCCCCCTCATATCAACTGAGCAAATCTACTTCCTGCACGCTTCTAAAGTTCCTCATCTCTCCTCTCTGCTTTACAGCAAAACCCAGCCCTCCTTACATGTAATGCTTTGCTGCTTCCCAAAAAGAAGAAAATAAAAGGAAAAACACCTTAAAGAGAAGAGCCCAGGGAAAAAAGGGAAAGAGTTGGAATAAAATGAAAAATGAAAGATGAATACGAAAACCCTTTTTGTGCCCAATCCAAGTTATAAGAATTATAAGAATCGAAAAAAAAGAAAAGAAAGAGTGAGAAAGGTAAGAAGTTTGTCATCGCTTACTCATACTCACCGTAAAATTCATAAAAGTCAAAGAAAAACAAAGGAAAAAACAAAACCCTTAACGAGAAACGAGAAATTTTTTTTTTTTTCTTTCTTTCTTTTCTTTTCTTTTTTTTTTTTTTTAAAAAAAAAAAAAAAAAAAAAAAGAACAAAAAAAAAAAAAAAAAAAAAAACACAAACCTAAAGCCACAGAATTTCACCAAAGTAATAACAAAAGAAGAAAAATTCCAATATATTCTTAGCGCGAGTGGAACCCGGCCCTAGCCCCATTAGCACCTCCACGACCCCTCTTTGACTTTCCAGCGACTGGGGTCCATCCCTCCGTATCTTCCTCAAGTTTCTCTGCCCTGGGCGTTCGCCAGTTATCAACTTTGACAGCCGCCGAAACAGGTGCAGTCTTCTTCTCTTCCTCTTTCGCGACCATTTCCTTTTTTTCTTCCTCGTCGATAAGTTCGGAGTCGACCTCAGCACCTTCAGTAGCAGCGGAAGCTTTTCTCAGCAGTGCGTAGTTCCTTGAGCCGGTGGGGGTACCAGAATCGGATTCCTTCTCCTTTTCTTCTGAGGTAGCTTTCCCCTTCTTCTCTTCGCGAGCTTTGTCTTCTCTAGCTTTGTCTTCTCTAGCCTTGTCTTCTCTAGCCTTGTCTTCTCTAGCCTTTTTTGCAATGGCTGCTGCGGCACGCCTCTCCTCGATTTCCCTCTCGCGTTGGAAGGTATCAATCGGTTTTGCGGCGCCGAAAGGGCTAGCCTTAGTCGACGTTTCGGTAGCGGAGGCAGGAGCAGACTCGGGCGGTTGTTCGCTACGTTTTTTTAATTCCAATTTAGGACGGACAGCAGGGACAATCGGAGAGGCGGGCCCACTTCTCACAGGAAGTTCCTTAGCCGGCTGAGGATCCGGACGGGCTCCTCGGCGCCATTCGTTATCCATTTCCGCGGCGGTGGGTTGTCTCTCGACGAACTGACGTGGCTCACGCTGCTCACGGTACTCTCTGCGTTGAGGACCTTCGGCACTGACCCCACCGGGAGCTGGCGAGCGCCTTCTGAACTCACGGTCATTGCTGCGAGGACGTCCGCCATATTCGCTACCAGTTGGAGTCGAGGGAAGCGGTCCTTTACGCTCCCAAGTGGGAAGATCACGAAGTTTTCCGTCGTTTTCAAATGAGCTTGGACGGCGCTCGGTGCGGTCGCCGGCTTCGCTAAAGCGGTCATTGAATCGATCGCCTCTGTCACTACCGCGACGCTGAGGCCCGTCGGAAGGGGGGAGGGGACCATTACGACGCCATTCTCCGGCAAAACGCTCGTCAATTCTATCCTTCTCTGCATGAGGCAATATTGGTTAACTTCATTTGCCCACCGATATAGAATGGAAAAAAAAAAAAAAAAAGAGTATTGGCGCGTTGAAAAACATACGCGGTTCAGCGACGCTAACTCTGACCGGTCTGCCAGAAAGTTGGGTGTAGTTTAGTTCCAAAGCGGCCACCAAGCCTTCCTTCTTCTCAAATTCAACATATCCGAATCCCTTTGAGCGGTCATCCATTTTGTCACGAACTATCCTCGCGCTTGTAACATCGCAACTAGCAAAAAGCTCCCGAATTTCTTCCTCGGTGACCTCGAACGCGAGGTTTCCGACATAGGCAGTGTAGGGCGGCTTATCGGGAATGGGTAACTGCTGGCGGATAGGGAAGCGGCTATCATGATCCGCTGCGAAAGAATATGTTAGCATCGTTTTGGGTTGGGCAGCAGGGAAGAGGTGAATTTACCTCTGGAGAAGCCGGCGTAACGATCATTGGAGGTAGAACCTTGGTCACGACGTGGTGCTCCGTATCCAGTTCTGGAGTCTACATTTAAGTGAATGTCAGTGTATTCACGATAACGGTAGATCCTTGCTGGAGGTTGGCATGGGGTTTGGCATCAACAAACCACTAGAGACTGCGGTTCACAACATTAACACATGTCAACACCAAACAATAGACAAACAAAAACATATAAAGTAAAAAAATCTAATAATTTCTTCATGCTGGAAAAATTGCATATAACTCGGGGGACGTACACACAGGCATATCCTCCATCTCATCCGCCCAGGATCCGACTGTTAAACGCACAGATATTAGCAATTGCTACTTTACCGCCCACCATACTTTATCTGCCAAGCGAAATCTTGCCATGGCAGTAGGGTCGAAGCAGAAGGCGGGGTCGTGAACAAACAGAGAGACAGGCAATGTACCATCACCGAGGAAGTCTCCCAGACTCATCTTTTGTGGTTTTGCTTTAGCGGGCGCTGCATGCGTGCACATTGTCAGCACTGAGTCTCCAACCCACTGCGTAGCAAGTGGCCAATTCGCGGCTGATAGCCGCAGGAATGGGAATGGAGGGGCTTATCAGGTAAGTACCCATGATTGCGAGAACAGCGAACGCGCTTTGAGAGTAAAAGCGCGCTTGCTGACTTTTGAAAAAAAATAATTTAAAGTAAAATAAAATAAAAAAGCTAAAGACTCGAATCCTTTAGCAGGTAGGAATGAGTGGGAAAAGGTGTAGCGTGGTGGTGGTAGGAGCGAAGGGTTTGGCGGCGGTAGTGAGGGGGAGGAGAAAGATTAGCGGTAGTGGGATTGGGGTAAGATTAATAGTGTATGGTGGTGGCCCCGTGTAAGAGGTGGGCCTTAAATCCTTTTTTTTTCTTTTTCCCTTTTTTTTTTTTAGCTTTCAGGGTGGCCTCCAAAGGGCAGGGCGAGGAGCGTAGGGTGTGTGCTTGTGTATGTGTTCTAGATGAGAGGTGTGAAGTTGAATTGACACTTTTGGGAGGTGGAGCGATATGAAGAGGTTGCCTCAAGCATTCAACGTGTGGGTGAAAAAAAATTCCGAGGGACCTCCTGGCACATTTTAGGACATTTTAGTGCCACAGAAGAGCCACTAGACTGCCTATTTTGGCAAATTTAGGCCACATTCTTTTTTTGCGTTTCGTGAAAGACAATCTATTTACGCTGTAGAGTGACGATGTATAGCACCGAGTTTAATCGTAACGCTCATGCAGCCGCTGCCTGCTGGATCGCCAGGACAAGGAGTAAATACACTTGTATATGGAAGAAGCAAAAAAAGAAAAAAAGAACCTTGGAAAACTGCTCATCGCTCACATATATTTCGGGAGTCTGCCCATTTTTCTTCTCCCATGCGATACAGCTTCGAGTCTCGTAAAACAGCGGGTGCTCCATATCTTCACAAAATTCTCTCGCCTAATCTTCGTGCGCTGCTCTAACTGCGCTTCCGTCCCCTTGTCTGTTTTTGAACCCCGCCGTCCGCAACATTTCTTCTCAGCAAAACTTGCCGCATTCCATCTTGCTGTTAGCACGGCCGCATCATGCAGAATGAACTACCCCCAACTTATAAGCCGGAGCCAATCCTCATTCCCGCCCTCAAGGTGGGTACACTTGCGGGTCCGTCCATCCATTCACTCAGGCCAGTTGCCGTAAACGCATGAAGGCTCACAGCTATGGGATTGTCTTCATCACAGGATCAATGGGATTGCTCGGAGGCGGCGTTGTTGCGGTTCTGAAGTCCAGTCCGACAGTGAAGCTCTTTGCACTTGGTACGGGCATTAATTGTTTTGCTTTGGGCACAACTTATTGGGGTACGGTCACGGTTCTTGGTTTCTGGGATTTTATACTGAGTTTCGATAACGATTGTTTCGTCGAATGGATGAGCAGATGGATGCTGACCCGACAACGCTGGATGTGCAGCCATAAGGTCAACCCTGCTTAGAAGTCTGCAGGATCCGTATGCACCTAAACCGACAAAGTTTACAGATCTTGAGCGCATATATATCAGTGGAATTTCCGGGGCGCTGACTGGCTGCACCGTCGGTCTTCTGTTTAGTACATACACACTCGATCCCCTTATCAGACTCCTTGCCGTTTAACTGCATATGCCAATTTCTAATACCTTTTCCTTGCTGTATACAGGAGGCCGCTCCAATGCCATACCCGGTGCAATAGTCTGGGGCCTCCTTGGCATGGGCGGCCAATATGCCTACAATCTCGCAGACAGCCGCCGCACAGAAGAAGTAATGAGTCAGCAACACAGTACCTCGCAGGCGCAGCAAGAACCGCGGCGGAGCTTATGGGATCGGGCTCTACGGTCGCGGTGGAGTCCTGTTAAACGGCTGACCGATGAAGAGTACGAAAGCATGATGAAGGATAAACTTCTGGCTGTCGAGGCAGATATCGCGATAATGAACGAGGAGATCGAAAAGCTGAAAAAATTGAGGGATGCTGGTGAGAGTAAAGAGTGATGGAGAGGACGAAGTTGGATTTGCCTGGAATGGGTGTTTCGTCAAAGACAAGCCAGTTAGAATCTAGGTTGCGGTGTTTATTCCGAAAAGATGACGGGGGAGGTTCTCGGAATGTCGGAAGTGACGGGGATGGGGATTGGGGTGCGTAGTCTGCGGTCGAGCCGTTTGCTACTTAGGAGGGCGTTGTTGGAATCCCGACAGAGCATGACGCCACCGGTCCTGTAGTTCAAAATTGCAACCAGTGTTGAACAAACGGGTGTACCGATAGGGTCATGGCAGTGGTGTTTACAATCTCGAAACTCCTATTCATGTGCTGGAAAGCCGCAAGAATCATCAGGGCCGACTCAGCACCTTCGTTGGCTTCGCTTAGCGGGGAATATAATCAAGCGCATTATTTGTGTATGCACTTATACATATAGAGTAGAGTACAATACATATACATGTACATAGAGTAGAGTACATGTACTCTCCAACAGGTTCAGCCAAGCTCAGACAAACGGCAGGACTCATGGTTGAGCTCTTTCTGACAGCGGCCAAGCTACATCCACCAATTTCCCGGGAACGGCAGCCAAGAGCCGAGAGCAGTGTCCCTGGGCCTCTAGAGTCCAGACACCTCCGCTGCCAGTCGCCCCATTTGTCCCGAATAATATCGGTCGCTCCAGGGAGATTGCGGCTTAAGCCTTAAGCTAGTCTTAGACATGCCCCGTCGACCGTTGTCCTGCGTACATGGTGATAGATAGCCAGTCAGTCCGCAAAACTACTCATCGGTAAGTCGATAGTCCTCCATAGGCTACGTCTTCCATCTTTTCTTTCACTCCTTTACGTCGCTTTGCTCTTTGAATCTTCGTCAACTCGTTCGATTGCACCCTCCGTAACCCACCTCTTCCCGTCAATAGAGCCCAGCTGGGAGCCAGTAATCTCCTTCGGACATCCCTTCCCACAACCCCGGAATTCTCCAGCCAGTACAAATCGGAACGACAAGGATGAACTTTAGGGGATTGAGGCTATAATACAAGGGGAAGCTTCTTTTTTTGCCTTCTATTCGAGCTTCTTGTGACGCAACCGAAATAGAAGTCCGCTCGTTCTCCTTGAATTTTCTTTCTTTTTTTATTTTTTTATTTTTTATTTTATTTATTTTATTTTTTTATTTTTTTTTTATTTTTTTATTTTTTTTATTTTTTTTTTTTTTTTTTTTTTTTTTTTTTTTTTTTTTTTTTTTTTTTTTTTTTTTTTTTTTTTTTTTTTTTTTTTTTTTTTTTTTTTTTTTTTTTTTTTTTTTTTTTTTTTTTTTTTTTTTTTTTT
>JABYPW010002588.1:0-10856 GCA_016880775.1 Phymatotrichopsis omnivora | reverse complement strand
GCGTGAAAGAGGGGAGTAGGAAAAGGTGGAATGTAGGGGGGGGTTTGAAGAGTCTGAGAAGCCTGGGGCCAAAGAGCGTCAAGGGGGGGGGGGGGGGAAATTCATTTTTATTTTATCTTTACGACCCCGCTAGGGGTCGTCAAAAGAACCTCCGCTTGCAGCTATGTAAAGCTATGACGGAGGTAGAAGACAGCCGACCTAATGTCGGTAGCGCGTCTACAGTTTACGATAAAATACAGGTTTGTTCCCGAATCCTCCTCGCTTACACGCAATAAACTAAAGAAGAAACGGGGCGGAAGGGAGAGAGCGGCGGGGGAAAGTAAAAACCAAAGAAGAAAACGCGACCGGCACAGAAGCGACCACCCAGTACGTAGAATAGCAGAAAGACTTTAAGCGAAAAGGAAAAAGAAAAGCCCGGGGAACCCCTTTCCCATCTCCAGCGAGGCGAACCTTACAACAACTGGAAGGAATCGAGGTAGAAGCAAGAAACACTAACCAAAGACAAAGGAAAGAGAAAGGACAAAGGAGAAAACACAAGTCAAACTCACCAAACTTTTACACAGAGGGAACAACAAAAGCGGAAAGAAAGATGAACTACCGAGGGGCCCTAAGTCTCCATTCCCTCTTCCATCACAGCACGCAGATTCTCCACTCGCTTGTTATTATCGGCCAAGGTGGCCAAAGAGCGTCAAACAGCTGCCTTTAAATACCCAATTCCAACATAAGAAATGACTCATAGATAAATAAGTAAATAGAAGGAAATAGAACCCGACATAACATCTATGACTAATATCTTGATTACTAATCTCCTATCTTGCATAGCCTAGAAGAGTCCAGATCTTTATACAGGCAAAGATTGGCAATGTATAAGCAACGGAGCGCCATAACCTCTGACGTGTCATGTGGCTTGATCGGTCAGGCTGACCATTCTCTAAGGGTGAGTAAGTCCTTGCGCGATGTGCTGATATTCTGATCACGTATTTCCGTATAGGTATTGTGGCTAGGTTGTCCACCCTCACCACTTCACCAGATCCGTACTGATGTAAGACCAATAAGGCAGAGCTATACAAGTCAGGCAGGGCCAGGTAGCTATGATGGGTATAACATTTACTGGCTGCATTTTAGGTAATAGTCTATCATCAGGCAAGTCCATGGTTTCTTGGAACTGTAACAATTAGCACTTGATTTGACTATGATCACTTACCACACTCTTGGGCCTCAATCCTGATTTGTTAGAGTCTCTTGTGATATGAGTCTAATCACCCAATCACGACCTCATGGCTGACTAGGCTAATATCATATCATGCTAATAGCTGCTTATGTGGTCACTGTAGGCCTAAATTCTTATAAATAGTTATGGATAACAGTAAAGCCACACTATACTATGCTATATCACAAGGTCATATAATAGAGGATTATCTCCAGAGTGCTTAACACTATGGTGAAGGAATAGACATATTATACCCACATGTTGACATAATAAGCATAACCTCTATCATAGCACATCATTGTAAGTACCAATGATGTGACCACTACCAGTGTTCATAATAACTAGACCATGTAATATGCATTATCACCACTTGGCTCACAATGAGGGAAGTGAGGATATGACAATGTAATATACATAGGATTGGTTATACATAATTGATGACCAGACTTCTCACAATAATCTCATAATGATATAATTATCGGCCATATCAACAGAGGATATAACTATTAATAGTTCATATCTCAGGAGGTAGAAATGGGTAGGTAACGTCCTCACAGACACTGTTACAGTTGCAAGGTACCACAGACTTGCACAATGATAGACTAGTACCCAGAATACACCTAGTAAGTGTTACACCCATCATAGCTACTGGGCTCTGCCCATCTCATATGGCTATGCCTTATTGGTCTCAAAAGTAACACCTCTGGTGAAGTACCACAGGGTTGATAACTTATGGTACAATACCCATATGACCACACTTGATCGCAATATCAGCATATCACGGTAGGACTTACTTACACTTGTGGAATATGTACCTTGACTGATCGAGTTAGTTATCGCAAGAGGACATGACACATCACAGGTCATAGTGATCTATTATTCATACATTGATAATCTTTGCCTAGCTAAGAACTACACTGTTATAGGCCATGCAATATTGTAGGCTAGTTATTGGAATATTTGTCATGGATGATCTGTCAGGTTATATTTCATTTTATTTCTTTAGTCATATATGAGTCATTCCTCAGGTTAAAAATTGGTATTTAAGGTGGGATGTTGGAGACTCTCTTGTATTTTCCTTCCTTTCTTCTTTAGCTTGAAGACTTGCTTTAAGTCTTAAGAATATATTTCGCTATTGGGCTTGTAACTTCACTTCTTCTATTTCATATCTACTAGACGTAGGAAAGTTCTTATTCAGTTGAGAAGAATAAGTTGAGATATCTGAGTTCAATCAGTAATACTTATAGCTTCTTGCCTGTGAGGACTTCACTGAGCCAATTCTACCTCCTGAGATATACACTATTAATAGGTATGAAGCTATAAGTATTACGGAGTGAACTTAGATATTATAAATTTTTCTTCTCAACTGAATACAAAGTTTCATATGTCTACTAAGAGATGGAACATAAAGAAGTAAAGTTGCAAAGATAAGGTAAAATATGTTCTTAAGACTTGAAGCTAGTCTTGAAGCTAAAGAAGAAAGGAAGGAAAAGACAAAGAACGTCAAAACTCTATTCCTATTAAGTTAAAAAGCTATCTACACTCCTCCCATAGTAGGGCAGCTTACAAACTAACTTAATAGTATATCCTATCTATGAAAAGATGAAATAAAATGAGTAACATGGCTTAAAACAAAGGAAATCCTCCTCTCCTGCCATTCACATTACCCATTGAATAAAAGAAATCCTCCTCTTCCTGTGACTATACACCTGACCGACAGATGCAATAATAGGCTTGATAGAAATCGGTGTTTGAAAACCTTTACCCAAACTCCACAAGGTTAAATTGCTGATTACCCTGCTCAGGACTACCATTTAAACCATCTGGTCACTTATCATAGAAGAGCAAAAGGTCGCCCGATAGGACCATGGGAATAACTTGAGTAACTCTGGTGACTTAGTCACTCGCAGTTGGTATGACTCAAACCGATCGAGCCAGTAATCGCATAATGACGATCATCCCAAAGATCAGCGATCTGAGCTCATACGACAAACGCTGATCATTTCCATTATGACTCCTAGGAATCTGGCGATCATCTCGGATAATGATAGAATAAGTCATAGAGTTTCTAAAGGTTTCTTTCAGGTTCTAATTTCTTATGTAATTTCCTTTGTCATTGATGACTCATTTCTTTAGACGGATGGATATATAAAGGACAGTTGTTGGATTCTTCATGTTCTTGTCCTTGCTTCTCTGTTTAGTGTACAGACTAGCTTTGAGTCTTAAGAATATATTCGTTCTTGAGCGAAAACATCTTGCTATTCTGTTCTTGTGACGTAGGAAATTGTATTTGTGGATCCAGACTTTGAACTCATTGAGATATCTGAGTTTACTCAGTAATACTTTTCTTGGTAGAGCGGCACTTGCACTTTACCAATCTATACCCTACGAAGACCTCATCTGTAACACTATATTCTTAAGTCATGGCTAGCGACGACACTCCCATGCCTGACTACACCACAGCGCTTGCTCTTTATGAAGGCAAGACGCTCATCAACCCTGGCCAGTCTCCCTCAATCTCAACCAGGTCAGGGATAATCCTCATTGGGAACTCGGTTGAGCTTGACGATGCAGCTCAAAGATTCGTCGACAAACAACAGGCCAACATCGTGGCCAACTTTGTTGCCCTTGACTCAGCATTCCTGGAGGCCAGGGATTTCATAGGCCATGATACCTACTAGGAGATCCATTCACAACTCCTAGAAGACTTCCAGAGACAAAAGGATGAGATTCAAGGGATCCTCTTTTCCACCATCATGACGTACAAGCAGATGGGGAAGAAGTTACCTCCTGTCCTGGTATCTTTCCCACCAAGGGTAACAAACATCCTCCTCCAGGCGGTAAACCTCCTCAAGGAACAGAGAGATGAAAATCTATTTCAAGCCACCAAAATCCGAGAACAGGTGGACCTGGAGAACTCCTATCAAATGGGGCAACCCCAGAGCAACATAGAGTCCTTGAAGAAGGAACTGCAAATGGATTGGCAAGCAGCCCAAGCAGAGGAGGATAAGAACCTCTTGGTGGAGTTACAAGCAGACCTGACCTGAGTTAAGGATACAAATACCCAACTTAACTCGGATTGCTTCAACCTCCGCAATCAACTCCAGTTCACCTAAAAGGAGTTGAAAGCCCGCGGAGAAATTCAGGAGTCAATCACCACCCTCAATAAGAAAATTGAGGAGTTGGAGGCTGACTTGGCTGAAGCAACGGAAGACGCAGCCCATTATTACACTCACTATACACAGTACAAGAGACCCGCTGATTCAGCTATATCTCCCATGCAGTCACCTAGGGAAAAGAGCATAGATGTTGACGACTATCCCTTATCACCTACGATACCAGAAACCATCCCTCCCCAGCCACTGTGAAATGGGAAGTAGAGGATTCCTGGACTTGATGCAGTTCAGGAAAGCTGGCCCCTCGAAATGGAGGAAGTCCCCAGCTAGGACACCAAGTCCTCCTCCACAACCCCTAAGACCTCTAGAGAAAAAACCCCTCACTAGGAAGGATGTTGAGGACATCATGTGGGAAGCACTTCAAGGGTTTCAACCCCCATGTCCTCCTCTACCTCCTAGGCCTGATGCAACACCAGCACCACCACCACCTCCAGTGGTAGCCCCTACGAACATCAAAGGGCCAAAACCAGCAATGCCTGACAAGTTGTTGGGTAAGTGGATGACATCTTTAAGTTCCATCTTCAGCTGGAAATATCTTTCACCTTGCAACAACATGCCTTCCCCAACGAAGTAGTTAAGATCCAGTTCACATTAACGTTCTTGCCTGGATCTGCCTTGTGTTAGTTTAGGATTAACTATACCTGATGGACCTAGCCGGTTGCCCACTGGAAGGATTTCCTGGAAGCAGTCTGCTCCAACTTCAGAGCTTACACCCTTTACCCGAGTTATATCACCAAGTTAACAAAGGCAAAACATACCGGATCAATATTACAGTTCATCACCTATATGAGAACTCTCAACACGGTGTGCATGTACAATGAAGGGTACCTCAAGGACTGGGTCAAACAGGGTCTCCACCCCAAACTGCATAGAGCGATGGCCACCAGTTACTCCACTCAGTACCAGACAACACAAGAGTGGTTTGACCAGGTCATAACTATCAGTCAGCAAATGGAGGAAGCCGCAAAGGCTCTCAGCGAAACCGCTTGGCCTTCCTCAACAGCTATGACCTCTGCCCCAAAACCTAAAGATAAGGGCAAGTCGGTAAAGGGAAAGGAAAAGTCTGAGAGCAGTGAAAAACCCAAGTCAGACTCAAAGCCTAGCTCCACTAAGCTCCCCTACCTTTTAGGAGCTGACCTCAAGTGGGCCAAGGAGAACAACGTATGCCAGAAATGTGCCAGACCAGGACCCAAGGCAGGCGATTGTTTCGCCTTGAAAAAGGCTAAAATACCCTCTTCCAAACAACACTCAACTAAGAGGAAGAGGGACGACAAGGAAGATGATAAGTCCGAAACCTCTAAGAAGACAAAGATAGAGGTTGCAGGTAGGGTGGTGGAACTCCGAGACACTTGGGTAGACAGTGACGATATCCCCGTAGTTTGAAGAGCCACAACTCGACAACCCATCTCCTTTATTGTTTCCTTTGTTGAAGAAGATACTCAGAAAGGATATACCCCAATAAAGAATTATTTTTCCTTTTAGGAGCCAGTGTTCCATGGATTTTCTTAGCCCTAGTTCTTGGTAGGTGGGCCGCCGGTTAAGTGGCTTGTATTACCAGTGATGATTGATGATCTCATGATCCACGACTCATGATACCATGATGCACGAATTCCCTTTTCTTCAGACTATACAAGTATCATTATACATCTTATTACTTAATGTTTAATGTTTGGTTTCTTTTCTTTGAAAACTCTTTTGCCTGCCTGAGGATAGCCTTAATGTTGAAATACATATGTCGTATTGCAGTGCTGACATTCTTAACACCACACATATTACCTCTTTGAACTGTCTTCCTCACAGTGCAACAAACACACACACACATACTTTTAGGTACAGCGACGTCTGGCCATGACATTCCTGGAAGAGATCAGGGATCTTAATCGCTGAAAAATCATGACAACCATCGCTTCCAAAACCGAAGGCCCTAAACAGGGGAAATGCATCAAGGTTCCAGTAATTCTTCACTGGCACACCTTTGTCAACCATGAAATAGTCACCCACATGGTTGCCGTAACTGCCAAACTTGACAATGGAGCAACAGGAGCACTAATCTCAGATAGGCTCCCGGTTCCCAAACGCAAACATTAAGTACCCGTAAACGTCTATGCATACAATGGGACTTGCAAGCAAGAATGGTATTATACGCCGAAAATCCAGATGGAAATCCAAAACCACAAGGAAAGCATTGATTTCGATGTAGGACTGACCCCTCCAGATGTCGACATCTATCTCCCTGTGAAGTGGTTCCAAGATCATAATCCCACAGTAGACTAGGATAAGGCAGAGTTAGTGGGTTTCTACTCTGACAAGTGCAAACATCATCTTGTCAAACCCTAGGTTTCCATGTCTCCGGCCCATGAAATCTTGCAAGATGATGACTTCCACACCAACATATCAGTCGTGGGTGGAGGTTTGCTCAGGTGGGTTGACACACCCATTAGTCCAACATAGACACTGAGATGGTGTTCTGCTATACCAAGGCAAACCTTGGAAGGTTCTACAGAACTCTTCCTCTTTATCCTCGTTTATCAGCACTTCAGACTAAAACAAGTGGGAACAATTGTTCCCCATCATGTTCTCGACCCAGCTTGCATCCCAACTACCACCTCATGGAGAATAGGACATGAAGTTAGATATGAAGGAAGTAGTGTAACCCCCCTAGGGACTAATATATAAACTCTCAGAAACCGAATTTTAGGTTCTCTGGGAGTACATTGATCCCATGCTCAAGGAAGGCAAAATAAGACCTTCCAAGTCCCTAGCTGGTGCTCCTATCCTGTTTGTCAAAAAGGCTGATGGATCCCTCCGCCTCTGCATTGACTACCGAGGACTGAACAAAGTCATCATCCAGAATCGTTAGCCTCTACCCCTAATAGGTGAGCTTCGAGACAGAATCGGTAAAGCTAAAATCTTTGCCAAGCTTGACCTAAAGAATGGATACAACCTGATCCGTATCGCAAAAGTGGATGAGTGGAAAACTGCCTTCCGAACACGCTATGGGCAGTTTGAATACCTCATGATGCCTTTTGGCCTTTGCAATGCTCCTGCCATGTTCCAAGAAATGATGAACAGGATACTTCGTGACCTACTAGATGTTGGCATTATTGTCTACCAAGATGACATCCTCATCTACGCAGAAATCCCAGAGGAGAATGACCGACTAGTCAGGGAAGTACTCTCCTGGCTGGACAACTACCAGTTGGCGCTTAAACCATCCAAGTGTCACTGGTCAGTCGACAAGGTTAAATTTCTTGGGTTCATCATCTCTGCCCAAGGAATCGGAATGGCAACAGACAAAATCGAAACAGTTCTAGAATGGCCAACTCCTAAAACGGTTACCGATGTCCGATCTTTTCTTCGCTTTGAGAACTTCTATCGGGTCTTTATTAAAAACTTCTCGAAACGCGCAAGCCCCTTGACAGATCTCACCAAGATAGACACAACATGGAAATGGGAAAAGCCTCAGACTATTCCTTCCTAGAACTCGAACAAAGGTTTACCTCTGGACCAATTCTTTCGTACTACGACTCCAGCATTCCTCTCCTTGTGGAAACCGATGCCAGTGACTTAGCTATAGGTAGAGTTCTCTCTCATCAGTTGCCAGACGGCTCCCTGCATCCTATTCCATATTTCTCTCACAAGATGCTTCCCCCGGAGTGAAACTACAAAATCTATGACAAGTAAATGCTGGCGGTCTACTCTTGTCTTTACAAGGAATGGAGGCACTGGTGTGAGGGCTCCCTAACCCCTGTCTTGGTATTAATGGACTACAAAAACATGGAGTACTTTGCCACAACCAAAATTTTGTCATGCAGGCAGGTAAGGTGGATGGAGAAATTGGGGACAATTGACTACAAAATCGTGTACAGGCCAGGTACGAAAAATACTAAAGCCGACGCACTATATATATGTGGAGACCATGTCCATATGGATAGGGCACCAGAGTGTGAACTCCTTTTCCTCAAACTAGGACAATATATAGTGGCATCCGAAATGGTAGCTGCGAAAATCTATCCTGAGTTTATAGAGGATCTTTATCACGCTCTAGTATCTGACCCCCAAACCCAGGACCTTGTCAACAAGCTTATATCCCAGTATGAAATCTAAAGATGGTATACTCCTTTATAATAACCTGTGGTTTGTCCCCTTACACCTCCGCATGGCAGTTTTGAAGTCACGGCACAATCACCCATCGGCGGGCTATATAGGCTGAGATAAATTGTATGAGCTCGTAACTAGGGATTTTTACTTGCCAACTCTCCGAAAGGACATAGCCGAATACATTACAGCATGCCAAAGTTGTCAAGTCAACAAGGCCCGACGACACAAGGCTTATAGCCAGGTTTTACCTCTGGAGCTCCCGCATCACCCCTGGGAAAGTATCTCCATAGACTTCATCACTGGACTTCCTCCCCCAGAAGGCCACACCCAAATTTGGGTTATTGTAGACCGATTCTCGAATATGGTGCATTTTATCCCCCTCAGCATAAACATCACCTCCAAGGATCTGGCGAACACCTTTGTCTCCGAAATGTGGAAGCATCATGGCCTCCCTGCGAACATAGTCTCTGACCGAGACCCCAAGTTTCAATCATGGTGGAAGGAAACCATGACCGCCCTCAGGGTCAAACTATCGCTGTCTACAGCAGCACATCTCCAGATGGATGGCCAGACAGAAAGACTTAACCAGATCCTCAAAGCTTACCTTCGGAACTACATAACCTACGACCAAACCAACTGGGCTGTACTCCTGCCGCTATCGGAGTTTGCGTATAACAACTCGATCTCCTCGACTACCAACCAAACACATTCTTTCACCAACTATGGATACCACACATCGCCTGATGTAGTCTCGACAATAAAGACGTACAGAGGATTACAGGAATTCAAACAAAATTGGAAGGACATCCATACCCTCCTCCTGACAATTCAACAGCGGGTAGTCAAGTAGTACGATGCTAAGCATAGTGCCTTCCCTGAGCAGACTCCTGGATCCCTCATCTTATTGAAAAAATACAACCTCCCAAACCTCAAGCCATCCAAGAAACTCGACACCAACTTCTCAGGTCCCTTCGAAATTGTCTCAAAGATAGGACCGAGAGCGTACAAACTGAAACTGCCCTTCGACTGCAATATTCATCCAGTCTTCTACATCTCTCAACTCGAACCCTATAAAATGTCTCCTCAGTATCTGGCACTGCCAAAACCAGCACCAGAACTTGACGATGGGGAAGAGGCATACTTAGCTGAGGCAGTCTCCAAAGTGCGTTTCAACTGGCAGGGAAAGAAGCTTGAGTACTTTGTTCTTTGGGAAGGATATCTGCATGACCAAGGCACGTAGGAACCCCTCGAAAATATGTTGGTAAATGGAGAACTGATCAACACCCTTGTAAAGTTCTGAAAAGACCAACCTTATGCTGAGGAACAAGCTAAGAGACCTGAGGAGGATGGGTCAAGAAGAAAGCAGAGAAGGGTTTAGATAGGCAAGTCCCCTACCCTTCACACTAAGAGGTTAACAGTCATAGTTCTACCGACTTAAACTGCTTCACTCTTAAGGGATAGGACCTTCACTCGGTGTATTGGGGAAGGATCCAAAAACCTACTGTAGCTAGTCCCTCATCAGGATATTGGTCAAGTGAAACGCAATATGCTAATGGCTCTATGTGCGTCAGGGCAAGCACCTTTAGGATGGGTGTAGTGTTATAGCCACGGTACCAAGGCCCACGCACAATGATGAGTTCAAGTTAGATAAGCAACGTTCAGTGAGTACACCCCAAGCCACACGCGAAAGGACCACGTGATCTTGGGCTCTGCCTCTGGATGAGTCATATGTCGCGCCTCTAATGAAGATGAGTCAGGGTCTGACTCACCCTTCATCCTCTCTCAAGCGTACCTCACATGAGCAGACTAACTTGAGTAACTCCTGTGACTTAGTCACTTGCGGTTGGTATCACTCAAGCCGATCGAGCCAGTAATTGCATGATGACGATCATCCGGAAGATCGGCGATCTGAGCTCATACGACAAATCCTGATCATTTCCGTTATGACTACTAGGAATGTGACGACCACATCAGATGATGATAGAATGAGTCATAGAGGTTCTAAAGGTTTCTTTCAGGTTCTAATTTCTTATGTAATCTACTTTGTCATTGATGACTCATGTCTTTGGACGGATGGATATATAAAGGACAGTTGTTGATCTCTTCATGTTGCCTTGGCCGAAAATAACAAGCGAGTGGAGAACCTGCGTGCTGTGATGGAAGAGGGAATGGAGACTTAGGGCCCCTCAGTAGTTCATCTTTCTTTCCGCTGTTGTTGTTCCCTTTGTGTAAGAGTTTTGTGAGTTTGATCTGTGTTTTCTCCTTTGTCTTTTCTCTTCCCTTTCTCTTTGGTTAGTGTTTCTCGCTTTTACCTCGATTCCTTCCGGCTGTTGTAAGGTTCGCCTCGCTGGAGATGGGAAAGGGGTTCC
>JABYPW010002587.1:0-10862 GCA_016880775.1 Phymatotrichopsis omnivora | reverse complement strand
TGTATATACTGTGGGTGTGCACAAAAAGTGATCGCAACCCGATTCCGATATGCCGAGATAGTATTTTTACAAGAAAATAGTCAATACGAGTTGCTTTTTATATCGTAGTAGTAGACGATGGGTGAGAGTTACAAAATACGTACATAATACAAAATATACCTTTGTGATATCGTAAACTTGACCAGCTGATGTAACTTACCGAAAAGCTACCAATGACCGTGTATTAATATAGGTGACCAATCAAATCTGTTAGGATTACTTACCCTTAACACCTAGTACATTGCTAGGATGATGGAAAAAGGAAAAATCTATCCCTCCAAATCACCTGTAGGAGCTCCTATCCTTTTTGTCAAGAAGGCTAATGGATCCCTTCAGCTCTGTATAGACTACTATGGCCTTAACAATGTAATTATTTAAAATAGGTATCCCTTACCCCTAATGATAGAACTGCAAGATTATATTAGTGCTTCTCATTAGTTCTCCAAGCTTGACCTAAAAAATAGGTATAACCTCATTCACATAGCTAAAGGTAATGAGTGGAAAACTACCTTTAGAACTAGGTATAGTTAGTTCAAATACCTAGTCATGTACTTTAGCTTATCAAATGCACCCTCAGTCTTCAAGGAAATGATAAATACCATATTCTAGGATCTCTTAGACCTTGGTGTCATCATTTACCAAGACAATATACTCATATATGCAGAGACAAAAGAAGAGCATGATTGTCTAGTCTAAGATGTTCTCCACTACCCAGATAAGAACAAACTAGCCTTGAAACCCTCTAAGTGTATTTGAGCAGTTTACGAAGTAGAATTCTTAGGCTTCCTGATCTTAGACAAAGGGGTGTCAATGGTAGAAGATCAGGTCAAGATAGTACAGGAATGGCCTATTCTATCCATAGTCCATAATATCTACTCATTCCTTGGATTTACCAACTCCTACAGGATCTTCATTAAAGGCTTCTTGAAGTTAGTGACTCCCTTGATTAACCTCACCAAAAATGACTAGCTATGGACCTAGGGTATTAGGGAATAGCTTACCTTCAATACACTTAAAGGGCTATTTACCAGTACCCCTATACTGGTCCACTATGACCATACTCTCCCCTTAGTTGCTGAAACTGATGCTAGTGATTTCGCTATTAGGGGCATCCTCTTGCACCAATTCCCTAATAGATCTCTTCGACTAATAGTATTCCACAGTCAGAATATACATCCACTAGAACATAACTACAAAATATATGATAAGGAGATACTGGCCATAGTTGACTATCTCTCTTACCATTGGAGACATTGGTGTTCATAATCAGCCTATTTAGTAATAGTCATTATAGACCATAAGAACCTTGAGTACTTTTTAACAACTCAGGTTCTTTCTCAATATTAGCTAAGGTAGATAGAGAAAATAGGTAAATTTGACTTTCACATTGTTTACTAACTAGGAACCTACAATACCAAAGCTGATATTCTCTTACACTATGGGGACCATACTCCTAGAGAGGGGGTGCCTCAGTAAGGGCTTCTTTTCCTCAAAAAGGGTTAATATATCACTGCTATTAAAAGATCACTGACTGCCCTATATCCTACCTTTGTTGAGGAAATGAAGAGAGTATCTATCTAGGATCTAGATTATCAGGCCTATCTCCAAGATCCCACTAGGCACTACTTAGTGTTCCAGGAACTTTTAAAGTATAATGGCCTCTGGTATATCCCCTCTTCCCTTCACAAACAGGTCCTTGAGTCTAGGCATAATCACCCTGCACCCAGCTATCTTAGCTAGGATAAGACATATAAGCTTATTAATAGGCACTTCTACTAGCTAACTATTAGCAAGGACATCACTGAGTATATATCCTCCTATTACCAGTGCCAGAGGAAAAAGGCATGGAGATACAAGGCCTATGGCAAACTCCTCCCTCTAGAAGTTCCCTACCACCTGTAGGAATTAATGTCCATAGATTTCATCACAGACCTTCCCTTTTCTGATAGCTTTACCTACATATAGATTATTATTGATCATTTCTATAAGATGGTACATTTTATCCCCCTAAGGCTGAATACAACTCCCCAGGTTCTGGCCAACACCTTTGTCTATGAAATTTGTAGGATTCATGAGCTATTGACTAACATAGTCTTGGATAGGGATCCTAAGTTTGACTCCTTCTAGAAGGAAGTGATAGACAAGCTTGGGGTAAAATTCTCTAAGTCTATGGCAGCTCATCCCTAGACTAATGGCCAAACAGAAAGGTTGAACCAAATCTTAGAAGTGTACCTAATAGCAAATGTCAACTTCAACTAAACAGATTAAGTCTTTTTTCTACCACTAGCTTAGTTCATATATAGCAATACTCAGTCTTCCTCAATAGGCTACTCCCTATTCTTTGCAAACTTTGGGTTTCACCCATCATTAGATACCACACAGTAAGTCACCTTCTTCAAAAGCACTAAGGAACTTCAACACTCCTAGTCTGACCTTTAGCAAAGGCTCCTCAATACCCAGGTCAAGTCCTTAAGTTCATCATCTCTGATAAGGGTATTAGCATCTCTAAGGATAGAATCTAAGCTATCCAAGACTAGCTAACTCCAACTACGGTTTATGACGTCTGCTCCTTTTTAGGCCTTACAAACTTTTATCGGGTCTTCATCCAAGGATTTTCAAAGATTACCATACCCCTAACAAACCTCACTAAATAAGACCAGCCCTAGACCTGGGGGTCTCAGCAGTAATCTACCTTTGACACCCTTAAGGCCCTCTTCCCCTCTATACCTATCCTTGTCTACATTGATTCTCAGATCCCCTTGTAAGCTAAAACTGATGCTAGTAACTTTGCCCTTATGGGCATGCTGTTGCACTGGTTTCCTGATGGCTCTATTCACCTATTGGCCTTCCACTCTTGCAAACTTGAACCAGTGGAGCAGAACTAAGAGATCTATAACAAGGAAATGCTTGCAGTGTTTGACTGCCTTTACATGCAATGGAGACATTGGTGTGAGGGAACAGCTTATCCAGTACTGGTGGTGACGGGAAATAAGAACCTGGAGTACTTTATGACCACTCAGCTCCTCTCCAGGAGATAGCCCTGGTGGATAGAGAAATTGGGCACCATCGATTTCCAGATAGTGTATTGGCCAGGTAAGTCCAATGACATGGCTGACACCTTGAGTAGATATGGGGACTACATCTCTACAGAGGGGGTACCGGAGCTCAGTCTTCTTTTTCTCAAGAAAGTATAATATATTGCTATGATTGAGAAATATTACACCTCACTCAGTCCTTCCTTTTACCAAGCCTTGAGAGAAGCCACTGCTACTAACCCTAAATGCTAACACATTCTAAGCTCACCATAGGAACCCTATAGTGTTCATGATGGCCTTCTAATGTGGAATGGTTTGTGGTATGTCCCCCCTTCTCTCTGTATTAAGGTTGTCAAGTCCAGGTACGATTACCTCACAGCAGGCTACTTAGGCTGAGATAAGACCTTTGATCTTATTGACAGAGACTTCTACTGGCCATATCGACGGCAGGATATAGCTGAGTATATCTCTGTATGTGACCAGTGCCAATAGAACAAAGCCTACCGATACAAGGCCTATAGGTAGTTGCTTCCATTGGAGATACCCTACAGGCTGTGGGAATCGATCTCCATAGATTTTGTAATGGACCTCCCTCCTTCTAATGGCTTCACCCAAGTGTAGGTAATTGTTAATCATTTCTCCAAGATGGCATATTTCATCCCTCTCAGCCCTAATGTCGACTCCAGGTACCTCACCAACATCTTTGTCCATGAGATTTAGAGATACCACAGCCTTCCAGCTAATATAGTCTCTGACCATGGTCATAGGTTCAAAGTCTTTTAGGGTCATATGATGGAAAATGTCAGGGTTTGCTTGTCAAAGAGCACTGCTGCTCACCCCTAGATAGACAGATAAACTAAACAGCTAAACCAGGTCCTGGAAGCTTACATTCACACTTATATCAACTTTGAGCAATCTGATTAGGTTTTCTTTCTCCCCCTAGTAGAGTTCACATACAACAATGCTAAATCATCCTCCACTGGGGTGTCCCCTTTCTTTGCCAATTTTGGATATCACCCTTTACTTGATGCAGTCTACATGGTCTCTACCTATCAGGGAAGTGAGGCCTTAACATGAGAATGGACTACCATCTGGCAATGTCTTTTCATAGCTCAACAAAAGATGGTTACATGGTATGACAAGTCTCACCAAGCCTTCCTAGCTCTCAAGCCTAGAGACTGTGTCCTCCTTATGCGAGATCAAATCACCCCCTCCTGACCTTCCTGTAAACTTGACACTAAGTTTGCAGGCCCCTTCGAGGTAATTAAGTCTATAGGACCTTGGGCCTATAAGCTCAAACTTCCCTTCTCTTGGAAGATCCACCCTGTCTTTCATGTCTCAAAACTCAAACCCTATTATGTCTCTAGTCATTTTCTTATCCACCCCCCTACTGCTCCTAAGATCGAGGAGGGTGAGAACTACTTCTTCATCTCAGAAATCACTAAGGTTAAAAACAACCAGAAGACCAAGAGGGTGGAATACTTGGTGTTGTAGGAAGGATACTCTCAGGATAAGGGGAGTTATGAACCCTTAGAGTCACTGCTAGTTAATGGCAAACCCATCAATGCTCTCTTGACCTTTCGATAGACCTATCCAGAGGTAGAGTGCCAAGCCACTGAGTCAGAGGAGGATCTACCATGCAAGCAGAGAAGGAGGAATTGAGGTATATATGAGTTGCTCTTTCCTCTACAGTTGGTTTCCATTTAATACAGTGGGGCGACCCCATCAGGTCCTGGCATGATCCTGAGTCCCCTTAAAGCTCCATTGAGTTAGGATAATCTCCTCCTATAGGCTGCAGAAAACCATTTACCATGCTCAGTTGCTCTCAGAGGTGGTAGAAGAATCGACATAAAGGTAACTCCTATATGCATAGGGACCATATGCCTTAGAAGGGGCATAGTGTTATGAATACCGGTAGTGATTAGTGTCAAGGTACCTGGACAATGCATTATGATGGAGGTTATGCTTAGAATGTCAATATATGAGTATGCTGTCTCTACCCTTCACTATTATATTAACTGCCCTGGAGACGATCCTCTATCACATGACCTCGTAGCATGGTGTGGTATAGTGTGGCTTTGCCATTAGCCTTGAGTAGGTATGGGAGGTTAGCCGTATAGTTACTATGTGATTAGCTATTGGTATGATGTAACATTGGCCTAGTCAGCTATGAGGTCATGATCAGGCAATCAGACTCATATTGTGAGAGACTATCATAAATTAGGAGTGAGGCCTAAGAGGATGATAGGCGATCATAGTCAAATCAAGTACTAATCCCATCCTATCCTCTTTAGACTCTTCTACAGGTTTTAGTGATTAGGAATCAGGAGATGGTCTAGAATGTGGAATGGTTCTTTGTGTTTCTATTTCATTTATCATCTCTTTATCAGCTTAGGTAAAGGTTAGATATATAAGCATGTGGTTATCTTTGTCTTCTGTTCTTTCCTTCCTTCCTTCTTTAGTACATACCTTCTTATCTTCTTTGTGATCAGTATTATGAAAGCCTTTGAGTTATCTTCGAGCCTCAAAGAATATATTCGTCTATCTCCTTCTTTACTCTTGAAGTCTACCTGATCGTCGTAGGAAAGATATCTTCCAGTTAAGCTTTCGCTTAGCCAAGATATATCAGTTTACTCAGTAATGTTTGCAAAGCATACATAAGGTATCTTTACCAAGTCATTTAAGATCCGTATAGGGTGATCTGTCATAGATTGCACCTGATCACTTCTTCAAAATACAAGTAGGGGCACCTCAAGGCTCCCCGCTATCTGCCCTGCTATTCATCATCTACATAAAACTGATACACGATCTGGACGAACCATACCTCATAAAAAGCTATGCAGATGATATCTTAGTAATGGTGTACTCCCAGGAAAGAATCTCCAACAACCCCAAAATCTAGGAAAGATTCTGACGAATAGAAGAAAAAGGATCAGATCTGGACATACTCTTCTCCCATGACAAAACCGATCTCATCCATTGGTAGATAGTAAATGAAAAAGATGCACCAGAAGACTATAAACTGATCACCTTTGGGAGCACCCTGATTACTCCAAAACAACTTGTAAGGTACCTCTGATATTTCACGGATAGGAAATGAAAACCCTTTATGCACTTCCAACAAAGAATAGCAGGAACCCTGGGACTCTGGAGAATGGTGCAAGGACTAGTCAGGAGAGGAAAAGGGCTTACTGCACACAATGCAAGAAAACTGATCAGGGCTATCATGATCCCCAAGGTTACTTTTAGCGCAACAGTATTCCAACCGGATAGCTGAACTGCGCACAAACTTGGGACACTCTTTAATCAATTTGCTAGATGGATCACAGGATGCTTCAGCACAACACCGATACACCCCCTTAGGAGCCTCGCAAGGATCCCACCTCCAGACCTCCTTTGCCAGTACATATACCAATGATATGCAATTAGGGCCACTACACTCCCGCTAGAACATCCAGTCACCTCAGCTTTTCTGTCCTCCTTCCCTTTATAGGATAAGCATCGAGACCACAATATGGCCAGACTAATGATAGGGCTCAAAATGATCAAAGGAAAGTCCCAGGGAAAATAAGTACTCTACTAGAACTTGAAAACAGGATCCAATACTCTCACCCCACCACACATAGACCTCCTAGCAAAAACCCTGAACCCCCTAATGGACTGCGACATAGTATAGAATCACTTCGACATCCTGGTCACGGAAAAGACCCCCTCCCTGCACAGTAAAGAAAGAGCCTCAGAAAGATCAGAAACAACTTCCTCTAGGCCTGGAAAGAATAGGCCATGGATTCAAAAGGATATACCTGCTATCCCTCCCTGCACGAAGACTCCACATTCTAATACCCCAGAAACATAAGTCATACTCTCTTCCAAATATGATCAGGAAGCTCGCACCTATCTGGACATCTGCCATGGCGAGAAGAAAGAACAAACTGCCTGAGATGTTACCTGGAACCTGAAATATTAGAGCACACCATCAGAAAATGCAAAGGCTAAATCCTGGAGCGAGAAAAATTCCTGCCAGGGAACCCATCTCTAACGCTGATTTTTAACAGTCCATCACTGCTCAAAAAACTCACCGACTACATCAAGGAAACGAAAACTAGGCACCCTCTACACCCAAACCAGTACAAGTTTCAAGTGTAAGTAAGTGTCATAGCCTATGAACCACAATCCTGTACCCCCTTTTCTTCCCCTAGGCCCCCTAGTAGGTGTAGTTCCTGTAGTCCATGGGCGCATACAGTTTTGTAGCTCGATATAAATTTCACAGATGCTGATCCTAGTAAGGGACCATCAGCATCTTCTCCTTTATACATTTCTCCTATTTCTATCTCTCTCTTGTCTAGTGATAGTAGATTCGTAGAGGAAGAAATGCCGGTACCTACTTTTCCTAGTCGTTTGGCTTTGCCTGTTTTTTCAGATGTTTGTTTGAATAGGTAGTTTCTTTAGTTTGTTTGTTTGTTTCTTTTATGTACACTATAGTCTTGGACTTTATGTGGATTCTTTTGTAAACTGTGAAGAGTAGTTTAGAAAATGAAAAATGAATAATCATTATCATCATCATCTGTCACAGATTGGCAGCCTCCTCAAGAATCTTGACAGACCCCCCACCTTAGGGTGAAGGTCCTCCTCACTAGCCTGTACTTAGGCTGGTCTCTTCTGTTTTACAGCACATGATAATCCTCTTTCAGATACTCTAGACATCCCACACCTTTCTGACTGTGTAAACCACGGCCTAGCAAGACATTGCTCGCATGGCGATACCAGAGATACATTGTCGACATGCACACTCCTTGTCCGACACCCGACCGTGTTAAGCGAGCGGGCGAGCGGATACATATGATTAGTCTCTGCATAGAGGTTGCAATACAGGATCGTACTATTGCCCCAGGTTCACCAAGTGAGCCTCTGACTGTGTAAAACCTCAATCTGCGATGCTCTCAGAGCTCATAGGAGGGGTGCCCAGGCCCCCTGGAGCAATCACACAAAACCTCCTCAGCAGCCTCACTTGCCATATCCAAAACCTCAATGCCCCTTACAGTACCAAAACAAGCCAACGAAGAATATGGGAAACCAAAACAACACAAACTAAACTAAATGGTTGACGTATTCCCCTTCCTACAGGATACCTGACCAAGCAACACAAATCTTTCCAATCGCTACATCGCTGGCTCGCTTAGCCGCCTACTAGCACCAACATGACTCTGACAGTTACCTCGTCACCTAGAACTAGTAAAGGTAGTTTTGAGTGGAGGAGATGGTTTTTACTTTCTTTTATCATGTATCTAGTCACTCACTTACACTTTTTGGTGGAGTTTTTATGGTTTTGAACAGGTGGTTTCTTTTCTTTTTTGTTTGCGATAGGGTGATACACCATAGTCATAGACTGCATGCAGATGGCCCTGATATGTTCAATGCTATAGGTGGAGAATCTATGAAATCTATAGCCTCACATAGTCAAAATAGAAATGAATTATCATCATCATCATCATCCATCATAGATTGGGAGTGAGGCCCAAGAGAGTGTTAGGTGATCATAGTCAAATCAAGTACTTATCATATCCTATCCTTTAGGGACTCTTCTACAGGTTTCAGCAATCAGGAATCAAAGGATAGTCTAGATTGTGAAATGGTTCTGTAGGTTTCTATTTCATTTGTCATCTCTTTATCATCTCAGGTAAAGGAATTTATATTCAAGTACATATCTTTATTAGGTCTTTGTGTTTTCCTTCCTTCCTTCTTTAGCATATAACTACCTTGTCTTCTCAGCAATCACTATTGTGAAAGCCTTTGAGTTGCCTTTGAGCCTTAAAGAATATATTTATCTTTTCTCTCTTCAATATCTAAAGTCTGCCCTGAACTTGTAGGAAGGGATATATTCCAGTTGAGCTTTCATTTAGCTAACATATCAGAGTTTACACAGTAATATTTGTGAAGTGTGCTTAATGTTATGAACACCGGTAGTGGTCACAACATAGATACCTGGATGATACGCTATGATAGAGGTTACACTTAGAATGTTAACATATGAGTATGCTAGGTCTATTCCTTCACTATTATATTAAGTACTCTAGAGATAATCCTCTATCACATGACCTCATAGCATGGTATGGTATGGTATAGCTTTACTATTAGCCATGACTAGGTGCAGGAAGTTAGTCCCATGGTTATTATATGATCAGCTATTGGTATAATGCAACATTAGCCTAGTCAGCTATGAGGTCATGATCAGGCGATCAGACTTGTATCATAAGAGACTGGCACTAAATAGGAGTGAGGCCCATGAGAGTATTAGGCAATTATAGTCAAATCAAGTACTAATCGTGTCCTATCCTTTCTAGACTCTTCTACAGGTTTTAGTGATTAGGAATCAAGGGATGGTCTAGATTGTGAAATAGTTCTTTATGTTTCTATTTCATTTATCATCTCTTTGTTATCTTAGCTGAAGGAAGGTATATTTAAGCGTGCATCTTTCTTAGGTTTTTGTCTTTTCCTTCCTTCCTTCTTTAGCATATAGCTACCTTGTCTTCTCTACGATCACTATTGTCAAAGCCTTCAAGTCATCTTTGAGCCTTAAAGAATATATTCATCTTTCTCTCTTCACATTAAAGTCTACCCTGAACTTGTATGAAAGATATCCTTCCAGTTGAGCTTTTATTTAGCTGAGATATCTGAGTTTACTTAGTAACATTTGCGAAGTATACATAAGGTATCTTTACCTAGTCATATATGTTCATATAGGGTGATCCATTACACCTGATGTATCCTTTACCAAGCCTTTACATTTATATAGGGTGATCTATCACAACTATATCATATGCAATTAAGTTTATTCGATTCCCTATCTGTACATCAGTGATCTGAGGGAAGTACAAAGCCTCTTAGCTAATGTTAAAGCTTAAGCAAGTTTTCCCTGACTGTATAAGGTTGCCTAATTACTGGGTTAGTCCATGTAAGCAAATGTGACTGATGACCTCAATAGCCATATGAAGGGTTACCCTAATAGCACTTATCGAGTTTGCTACTGTATTATATGATTATATCATAGGCCCTTAATTGTGGTGCAATGCCCTATTGGTACATAGTGTACTAAGGGAAGAAAACAAGCATCTTAGCTAATGTTAATAGTTCTAGAAGTACTAGTAATTTTTGTAATTAGTCTTTAGTTACCTCTATTCATAATTTATAAAGTGAAAGGTTATTATATTTGTTTAAATAAAGATACTGATAACCTAGAAGCTAACTCTACATCTAGTAAGAATAGTTAGGCTAATAATAGGTTAGGACTTTAAAGGCTTATTGTTTATTTTAATATTTTTACTTATACTATATACTATTACTTCCTAATCCTTAATAGTCATCATTTATAGATCAGATAAGAATTTTGTAAATATTGTCTTAATCATAAAATTCATTTCCTCTACCTCACTACCTTTTATACCTACCTTTTACAGTATCTATCACTTTATATTAGTCTCTATAGTCTACTTTTATGTTTACATAGGGAAGATGCCAATAGTTATATGCACAATATGCTGTAAAGTAGGATAAAGAAGGGATATTTTGAACTTTTTACCAAGAAGCTAGATAGTTTACCTACATGAGTAAAAAATAATAGTATTTAAGCAGCATTTTGCATTACTGGAATCTCTTTGCACTACTTTTCTGTTTGTTTCGGAGGAGATATATTCTTAGTACTCCATAGCTTTGACTAGCTATAAGAGGATGTTCTTTAGACGACGCCTTCGGGGTCGTAAGAATAAAAATGAATTACCCCCACCCCCCCCC
>JABYPW010002586.1:0-10863 GCA_016880775.1 Phymatotrichopsis omnivora | reverse complement strand
GAATGTACTTGACGGTGCAATGGGTTTTGTTGAGGATTATAAGGTCCTTCAGGATGTGGGCCTCATCATTATTATCAATAATAGTGATTACAAGTGAGCTGTGATTTTGTTTATTGATTTTGGCAATAGACATCAGCTAGCACATGGTCATGGTAAGTGTAACTCCAGAGTTATAGCACTCAATCTCCTAGTAGAGTTGAGATATCTGTCCTACAGTGTTGAGATTGGTGGTGGTCACAATAGCATAGATAATATACTTCTTCTATATTAAGTTGTGGTTAATTCCTTTGACTTCGCTAAACTTGCAAACTGCTTTCATGATGATATGTCAGTAGGCAAGGACACCCGTAGTGGTAACTGTCTCTATGGTAGTCAGAACAAGTGTGGTAGGATTGTTGTTGTAGCATCTTTAGATGCACAATAAAGAGGGTGTTTTAGGTTTGTCTAAGGCTGAATTTTTTTGGTCACAGATCTGGATATAAAATTCCTCACCAAAGGCCAATGGTTCTTTGATGTCAACAAAAATCTCTCATTCATGGTGGGTAGGGTGATATAGGAGGAGAAGGGGGTAGTTAGGAGAAGGTCCTTTTAGGTAACTAGACCACCTTTCTTCTTCTATTTTTTTGATATGACTTGGGCCTATATCTGGGTATCATAGGCTAGCTAAGGGGCAGGGAGAGAGGTGGAGGAGGAGGTGATCAAGTGAAGCTTCTGAAGATCTTTGGCATTTGCTTTCTGTTGTTTTTAAATGTCCTCAAGGGACTCAAGGGCTTCTGGTAATGGGGTGTAATGAACCGTGGTCATGTACTTTCCTGCTTGTTCTATTCTCCTTGTGTTTCCTATTGTTAGTGATGTTCTTTGGAATTCCGCGTTAGGAATCATAAATTATCACTCGGTTATGTATGGTCACTCATGTTTAGCTGTCTGCCTTGCGGAGGTCATGAGAACAGTGTTTAGATTGAATGACATATGGAAAAGGGTCATGTAGGCAAAACAGGTTTTACAGAGACTGCTCTAGAAGGGAGACAGTGCTCTTGGCAATTGGTATAAAAGAGAAGGAAATCTCGCGGTCATGTATTTCTTTCTCTTTCTTCCTTATGCAGTATCTTAAGTATACACCTTAGGAATAAAGAGTTATTCCCACAAACCTTCAGCACATCGTTACCTCGCTCAATGCGCATCTCTTGAGTCCTCTACAGAGTTGTGTATCTTCTTCTATCCTGATTTACCTAAAACCCCCGATACAGACTGAGCATCAGTTGTATCGCTGAAGGAGTTGTCCTTTACACTATACTGTGTCATTCAGAAATCACCATCGAAGAAGATACATGAGAATTCAGGTAACATTGGATGTCATCCCCAGTCAACTGGAACTTCCGAGGAGAGGAACCCCAGTTCACTATCGAGGAAATCACCAGGCTGCTACAAGACAAGAGCCTACTTCCTCCAGAAGAACCCAAAGACCTGCAAGTCCCATCCCCCAAAAGAGGAATCACAGAGTCCATTTCAGTCCAGAGGTCCAGGCTAGGCCAGCACAGAGACCAGCATCACCAAAGGTATTTTCTGAGAGACCGGCAAAAGCTCAGAAAGTTTGGTGCAGCATCTGCTGTTGCAAAGTCAACCCTATCGACCACCACCTATGCTGCAAAACCAGGGAGCAACAAGAACTTGAGAAGGCAACTAGGCCACAGTGGAAAAAGGGTTTCTGTATTAGAAACTGCGACGTCCAGATCCACGGATTCTTCTGCAAAGACTATTGCTGCAACGACCATGGGAACGACAGAGTCTACTTTAACCACTGAGTACCAGGTACCACAAGTGGTAACAGTCACCCCAGACCCAGGAAAAGCACCAGTGCTACACTTGTGCCTGTGGTCAGATACAGATGCCGTAACTGCAAGTTTTCTGCTAGATGAGGAATTGGAGGATTCCGCCCTCAAATTCCTGGAACATCTTAGGAAATCTAAGGTTGACGACCTTGCAGTTGAAGTCACTATTCTCCGAGACACAACCGGTACACCAGGAGAGCGAAGATAAGATTGTTCTCTATCTGTACAAAGACAATCTTGTTGTGCTACACCAGAACCACCCTGTCACCCCAGTCCAGCTCGACAAACTCAGAATCCTCCTACTCGCCGTCCTAGATCCAAGTATCGACGAGTTCATAGCAGCAAAGAGTCACAGGCATTAGTCAATGTCTACCAAGGAAAAGCTTCCAGACCCACCAGAGGATATAGAAGAAGCATATCCTATTCCAGGCCTAGAAGAACTACAGTTCTGGCGAGATATCTACAACCTCAATAAAAACCAGGCTATCGCATAGTACCAAAGGATCAGGAACTGGATCAGAGAACATTACAACTCCAGTGTTGATCAAGAGCAAGAAATTGAGGACCTCAAACAGCAACAAGTTGCAGATCAGCAACAAATTGAAAGCCTCAAGAAGGAGCGAGTACTGGAAAGCGAGCAACTTGAGAACCTAAGGCAAGTGCGGGTCACACTCCAGTTAGCAGTTGACACCTTACAACAAAAACTGGAAGAAGAGCAACAAGTACGAGAAATGCCTAAGCTAGCAAAGCTTAAGGACCCTGAAGTGTTCAATGGGAAGGACCGTGCCCAGTTGGACCTATTTATCACGAGGTGCATGGACACCTTCGAGGTCAATGAGGACAGATTCGAAGATGAGGGCCACAAGATTAAGTAGGCAGCATCATTTTTGAAAGGACCAGTGCAAAAATGGTACATTGCAACAAGGATGAAAAACTCCAAGAATGAAAAAGCACCTGAGGAAACATGGTCAGCTTTTGAAGAAGCTTTGAGGAAAGCGTACGACGATCCAGATAAGGATAATATGCCATACCAGCAACTGGAAAACCTCAGACAGAAAGGGAATGTGTCAGAGTACTGTGCAGACTTTGATGGTCTTGCATTCAATGCCAATGTACCCGAAGACGACAGGATGAGGATCCTCCTGTTTAAGAAGGGACTGAAAGGGAATATCCATGAAGCCCTGGCCCACTAGTTGAACCTCCCTAAGACATACTCGGAGTTCACACAACTGTGTATTCAGTTGGAAAGTCAACTTGAGTCAATTCTGAAAAAGGAAGAGAAACCTGCCAGCAAGTCCCAAGAAGAACAGCAGAAGTAAGGCTTCAAGAAACAGAAAAAGTTCGGCACCTACCGCCAGAAGGGATAACACCAGGAAAAAGAAAAGATCACTTAGGAAGAGAGCGATCCCCGCAAGAGCAAAGGCTTGTGTTTCAATTGTGGCAAAGAGGGACATTACACCAAGAACTGTCCAAAGAAGGAAACCATCAAAGAGTCAAAGACCACTAGCGTAAAAGTGGCAACCGTCAGAATCCAGTCGGGAAACTCCAAGAGTCAGAACTAGAAGGTGGTCTAGCTCTGAGGAAAACCTAGGGGAAAAGCCTTACCCAGAAAGCTGCCAGAACAGAGAAATCAGAAATGTTTTCAGAAGGAGAACATATGATAGTCCAAGCAACATTGAATAACACTGTGGAGTGTTATGCCCTATTGGATACAGGGGCAACCGGTTTCGCATTCATGGACGAAACATTTGTGCAAGAAAACGATTTCACTATGTCAAAGTTAGAGACCCCAAGAACCTTGACAGTTGTCAATGGAAGACAAGCAAGCAGTGGAAAAATCACCAAGGTCACCAAAGCGGAAATTCAGGTTGGACCAAGAAAGGAACAAGTTTTGTTCTATATCATGAAGTTAGCAGACTGTCCTATCCTGTTAGGATTGCAGTGGCTACAGCACCATCAAGCGCAGTTGGATTTGAAGAGAAATCAGCTCACCTTCTTGGAAGAGGAAGGGAGAAGTGGAATCGACATTACCACCATTGGAGCAGTACCCTTCGAAAAAATGGCAGCAAGGAATGAAAGCAAGCTGTATGCCATTAGTGTTACAGAACCTATCGAGGAAGGAAAGACACCGGACACAATACCGCCAGAGGAGTTGGTACCAGAAGAGTAACACGAATATTTGCACCTCTTTAAAAAAGAGACAGCAGACGCTTTACCACCACACTAAAAAAGCGATCACAAGATTCCACTGATCGAAGGAGGTGAACCACCATGGTTACCTACCTATGGACTATCAGAGGTACAGCTGCAAGAGCTAAGGAAGTACCTGAAAGAGAACCTAGCGAAAGGATTCATCCAGGAGTCGCAGTCTCCAGCTGGCGCACCGATACTGTTTGTGAAAAAGAAGGATGGATCACTCCGCCTATGTGTGGATTATCGCAGGCTCAACAAAGTCACAGTTAAAAATCGCTATCCATTGCCGTTAATCCAGGAAACATTGGAACGACTGAAAGAAGCGAAGGTCTACACCAAGTTAGATCTGAGACAGGCATACAATTCAATCCGAATTGCAGAAGGTGAGGAATGGAAGACTGCATTCCGCACCAGGTATAGTCATTATGAGTATAAGGTTATGCCCTTTGGTTTCACAAATGCACCAGCAACGTTCCAAGCGTTCATCAACGACATCCTAAAAGATCATTTGGACGTTTTCTGTGTTGTCTATCTAGATGACATATTGATCTTTTCGAAAACCCTGGAAGAGCACATCAGCCATATGCAAACGGTCTTAAGAAAGCTAGGGGAAAACAAGGTTTATTGTGAACCTGAGAAGTGTGAGTTCCATTTCGAAAAAACGGAATTTCTCGGATACATCATCTCCCCAGAAGGCATTACTATGGACAGCAAGAAGGTAGAAGCGGTACTTGGATGGGAAACACCAAAGTTAGTCAAGGACATTCAGATGTTCATAGGATTCGCAAACTTCTACTGGAGATTCATCAGAGGATACTCAAGAGTAGTATCGCCGATCACAAAGTTGTTAAAAAAGGACTAAAAGTTCGAATGGACGAAGGAAGCAAATGCTGCTTTTATAAGTCTCAAAGAAGCGTTCACATCAGCGCCAACCCTGAGACACTTTGACCCAGAAAAACTGGTTATTGTGGAAACAGACGCATCGGACCATGTGGCAGCGGGCATCCTTTCCCAAAAGTTCCAGCATGAGGATGGAAAGCAAGTTTTGCACCCAGTGGCATACTTCTCCAAGAAGTTCAACCCCGCGCAATGCAACTATCCTGTGCATGATAAGGAACTGTTAGCAGTTATTCTCGCATTTACAGAATGGGAACGACATATTGCATACTCGAAATTCCCAGTTCAAGTGATAACAGATCACAAAAACTTGGAATACTTTATGACCAAGAGAATGTTGAATTGCCGACAAGCAAGGTGGTCCGAGTTCCTTTCAAGATTCAACTTTCAGATATGTTACCAACCAGGGAAATAGGGAGGAAAACCTGATTCTTTGACCAGAAGATCTGGAGATCTTCCGAAGGAAGGGGATGAACATCTCACTTATCAGGAACAGATGATCATCCAACCCCGCCATTTGGACCCTGCATTGCAAGCGAGTCCAGAGCTACATGTTCTCTCAGCAACAGTGGAAGTGGAGAGAAATCAAGATTTCAAAGAGAAAGTGAAAAGGTCTTATGACAAGGACCCTGCCAAGAAATCTATCCTGTAGGCCCTGCAGAAAGGAGAAAAATCAGCGAAATATGCGGAACTGTCAGATTACACGATCAAGGAAGGATTGTTATTGTACAACAACCTAGTCAGCATCCCTGACGATCTAGACCTAAAACTGGAAATACTCTGACAGAACCATGATCATATAGCCTCCGGATATGCAGGCAGAGCCAAAACATATGAGTTGGTCACAAGGAACTATTTTTGGCCAGGATTGCGGAAATACATCAGCCGATATATCAGTCATTGCGAAGCATGCATAAGAGCGAAACCTGTCAGACATGCACCTTTCAGCACTTTGAAACCCTTGGAAATACCTGAGAAGCCCTGGAATTCGGTATCCATGGACTTTATAGTGGGACTACCAACAAGCAAGGAATATGATGCAATCCTTGTAGTGGTGGATCGCCTGACCAAAATGGCGCACTACGTCCCTACAACGGAAAAAGCAACAAGCGAAGATGTAGCAACCCTGTACCTACATCACATATGGAAGCATCATGGATTGCCAAAAGATGTCACCTCCGACCGTGGCACCCAATTTGTTTCGGAGTTCTGGAAGTCACTATGCAAAGTTCTGAAAATCAAAAGCAATCTCAGCACGGCATATCACCCCCAGACAGATGGTCAGACGGAAAGAACAAATTCAGTTCTAGAACAATATCTGTGGATTTATTGCCATTATCAGCAGGATGATTAGGCATCCCTGCTTCCCCTCGCAGAATTTAGCTACAACAACCAAGTTTCGGCAAATACAAAAGTTAGCCCATTCTATTCAAACTACGGATACCACCCACACTTTGCGATAGACATAGACCTTAGGCAAAGGTCAAACACCCCTAAAAGTGTCAAGCATCTCGCTACCAGACTACAGGAAGCGCATGACTTATGCAGGGCAGAAATCGCTTATACACAACCAAGCCAGAAGGAAGCGGCAGATCAGTCAAGAAAACCGGCACCTGTGATAGAAGTTGGAGAAAAGGTTTGGTTAAGTGCCAGAAATCTGCGCACTCAGAGGCCATCCAAGAAACTTGATCACAAGAGACTCGGTCCATTCAAGGTTCTAGCAATAGTCGGAGCTCGAGCATATAAACTCAAGCTTCCTCGCTCCATGAAGATCCATCCAGTCTTCCACATCTCTATACTAGAACCAGCAAGCAAACATGAACCAGTCCCAGGCCATCAAAATCCTCCACCTCCTCTGATTGTCATTGAAGGAGATCGAGAGTACGAAGTTAAGAGTGTTCTCGACTCTAAACGCCTTCGAGGTGGCGCTCTTCGCTACCTTGTCAAATGGGTCAGCTACTCCAAGCCTACATGGGAGCCTTCCCAGCACCTTGAGCACTCCCAGGAGCTCATCGATGAGTTCCACCACTGCTTCCCCAACAAGCCCAAGCTATGTGTAATGAACCGTGGTCATGTACTTTCCTACTTGTTGTATTCTCCTTGTGTTTCCTATTGATGTTCTTTGGAATTCCGCGTTACGAATCATGAATTATCACTCGGTCATGTATGGTCACTCATGTTTAGCTGTCTGCCTTGCGAAGGTCATGAGAACAGTGTTTAGATTGAATGACGTATGGAAAAGGGTCATGTGGACAAAACAGGTTTTACAGAGACTGCTCTAGAAGGGAGGCAGTGCTCTTGGCAATTGGTATAAAAGAGAAGGAAATCTCGCGGTCCTGTGTTTCTTTCTCTTTCTTCTTCACGCAGTATCTGAAGTATACACCTTCGGAATAAAGAGTTATTCCCACAAACCTTCAGCACATCGTTGCCTCGCTCAATGCGCACCTCTTGAGTCCTCTAAAGAGTTGTGTATCTTCTTCTTTCCTGATTTACCCAAAAAACCCTAATACAGACTGAGCTTCAGTTGTATCGCTGAAGGAGTTGTCCGTTACACTATGATGGAGACGAAAAAATGACAGAGGTCTCCCCATCCCCTACCATGACTGCACATGTTTTCAACCAGTATGGACGAATTTGCACCTCCCCCGAAGACCGTACAGTGAAGGAGGAACCCCTCGATGACCCTCCAGCATTGGGTCTTAAAACCATCGCCAACCAGAGTTGGGCACCGATCTCGCCTAGAGAAAAGCCCCAACCGCAGGAGCTGCCACTTTACGCTCCACAACCGCAGCTCACACTGAGCCACCAGTTCCCGCAATGGGAGGAATAGGTTTTGCCACCTATTTCTCCCATATTGCCCCTTGGTTCACCAGTGATCAAGGTGGACCCTGAGAAACCCTATTGGCAGTATGCGCCAATATCGAAAGTATCCACCAGCCCTAGTGGATACACCCCCCTACCAGCGCCAACATTTCCTATCGATCCCCAGCTCCTGGAGATCAAGGAAGAACACCTACCTGAGGCACCACCAGAGGTAGCTGAATGCGATTCAGTAGTGTGCCAGTATTGCCCACCGATGCCCCTAAATATCCGGCTTGGAAATCTTAGGGAAAGATTGCGCTGGATAGTGGAGAATGTCAGAGATAACCACTTCAGAGAAGAAGTATTCCTAGCTGTCACAGGAGTTCCAGCTTGAAGAGGGGGATACTGTAATGAACCATGGTCATGTACTTTCCTGCTTGTTCTATTCTCCTTGTGTTTCCTATTGTTAGTGATGTTCTTTGGAATTCCGCATTATGAATCATGAATTATCACTCGGTCATGTATAGTCACTCATGTTTAGCTGTCTGCCTTGCGAAGGTCATGAGAACAGTGTTTAGATTGAATGACGTATGGAAAAGGGTCATGTAGACAAAACAGGTTTTACAGAGACTGCTCTAGAAGGGAGGCAGTGCTCTTGGCAATTGGTATAAAAGAGAAGGAAATCTCGCGGTCATGTATTTCTTTCTCTTTCTTCCTTACACAGTATCTTAAGTATACACCTTAGGAATAAAGAGTTATTCCCACAAACCTTCAGCAAATCGTTACCTCGCTCAATGCGCATCTCTTGAGTCCTCTACAGAGTTGTGTATCTTCTTCTATCCTGATTTACCCAAAACCCCCGATACAGACTGAGCATCAGTTGTATCGCTGAAGGAGTTGACCTTTACATGGGGGTAGGCCTTCAACAGTAGGAGTTGGGGCCTTGGTTATGGGCAGGGGTAGTCATGACTCCAGAATAGCAACTTAGCTAGCGAGGGCTATCTGGGAGTTGGCAATGGCAGAGAGGGGTATCTAGATAGAAACTAGTAACTGTTGAATAGCAGGGAGGTCTCTTGCAAAGAAGGTGATAAGGTTAATCTTGTTATAAGACTTGATAGCCATAATATAGCTGACATTGCTTCCTGGGAAGGTACTAATTCTGGTGGAGTTGTAGCTTAGGAGTTTGCCAAACTCAGATATAACGAGATCAACCTGAACTTTGTGGAGAGCTTCTACCTCTTATATGATAGCAGTCGGGGGGTTAGGGTATTAGGAAGAGAATATAGGAGTACAGGAAAAGGGGGAGGGTAGAGGTAGGGGGGGGATAGGTGTGTGGTGATGGGACATCACTAAAGTGTAGAAATAGAAAGGTTTGTGGCAATAATTTTCAGTATATATAAGGTGGGAAGGTTATAAAGCATGAGAAGAGAGGAGAGGATATAAATTTCCCTAATAACTACCCAAGGTACTACAGCAGGACATTTACAGTTAACTAAAAGCAGAGACATAACCGTAGCCCTCCCCCCTAAAACTGAAAAGAAATCCTCTACCTATTTGTGCCAAAAAAGAAAAATGCAGACAACTATGTACAAAAGCTGACCAGGCAAAAACATGTGCTAGGCAAACCTTAAAATAATGAAAGAAAAACCCCCTATGTAGACTATGTGACTGAGTGAAAAACAAAAGAGAAAAGAGAAAGAGAAATACATAATTTCTTCCTTACTTTACCAAAGTACTACAACTTATAGTTCCATCGTAGAAAAATAAAAACAAAGTAGAAAGGAGGAACTAAACTCCCCCTATAGTTGTAGACTTATCCTTCCTATTAGATTTGGCAAGTTTGGTCTAGATCATCATCATGTAGATCGGATCATTCACTTTATGGGGGCTGGTATAATTTGCACATCAGAGAATAGTGTTCTCACAGGTGAAGCCTTTCAGTTGTTTGCAGTTAGCTACCCTATAGGTATATTTGGAGATAGTGTAGAGGCTGGCACAAAGTCGGCAGCAAGGAGGAGGTTGACAGTTTTGGACCAGGTGTCCAAACTTTCAGCAGCAAGAGCATTGGGTGTTGGCACTAAAGGGGATGTACTTGACAGTGCAATAGGTTTTGTTGAGGATAGTGAGACCCTTAAGGATACAAGCCTCATTATTATTATCGATAACAGTAATCACAAGTGAGCTATGATTCTGTTTGTTGATTTTAGTGCTGGATGTCAGCTAGCGCAGGGTTATGGCAAGGGTAACACCGGAGTTATAGCACTCAATCTCCTCAGAAGAAAGGAAAAGAAATACAGGAATATGTAGACTTCTCATTCTTTTATACTAACTGCTAAGAGCACTGCCTCCCTTCTAGAGCAGTCTATTTAAAATCTGTTTTGTCTACATGGCCTTTTCCAATGCTCCACTCAATCTAAATACTGTTCTCATGACCTCTGCAAGGCAGACAGGTAAACATAAGTGACCCTACATGACTGAGTGATAATTCGTGACTCATAATACAGAATTCCAAAGAACATCAACTAACAGTAGGAAATATAAGGAGAATATAACAAACAGGAGATTACATAACCACAGTTCATTACACTTATTCAGTATAAAAGCTGAAGTATAAGAGAAAAGGGAGGCCTATATAGCAATGTTAATAGAATAATTTTGATATATCTAGGTGTGTCTGACAGAAAATATGGCCAAGTTGCCAAAATACTCCTAAAACTCCAAATGGAAACAACATACACTACTGTAACTACCACCATAGATGGTCCCACTACATCTTATCCTTTATCTCAACATATATACCCCTAATTCCATAGTGAGGGAGACTTAATATTCAGGCCCCATCACATTAAACACTGCCATATACTTCAAGTTTGCAGATTCAAAAGTAATTAACATATTGCTGCTACATATAGTAAGCAGTGTGGAATGCAAGGAATATCCCTCATTTCGATGCCCACAGGAAAGATATGATATGGAAAGTGAGTACATGTATGTGATGGCATAAGGTGTGATAGTACAAAGCTGTGGGAGTCAGATTGGGTACCTGAATTGAGACAAAGAAGGGAATGTAACTGTGCTTTAGTTGCAGTCCATCTAAGATCTCTAAGGATTGTTGGCTGGAAGTTGTATTAATAAATTGAAT
>JABYPW010002585.1:0-10867 GCA_016880775.1 Phymatotrichopsis omnivora | reverse complement strand
AAGGACCCAGCATACCCGCTCCAATCAATGTTCGGAAAGACGAAGTGGTGTTTCACACCCTGAGCTCCGCAAGTATCACCTCTCGTAGAAAGGCTGTGAATGTGACGCTCGTGAGCCCAATCTCGGTGCTCTCTGCACTTGTGTTCCGGAACGTCCTTCTTAAAGACGACGATGTAGGAGTTTGGAACGGTTGGATGTTCGGCCATTTTGCGGGTTAGTTTAAATGATTGAGTAAGGTTTTATACTGGGTAGTCGATGTTGAGCAGTAGAGAAGATGGTTTTTGTATTGCTTTGGATTGAAGAGAAGAAAACAGTGAAGAAGGGAAAGCAATGCTCTTTTATACAAGTGAAGAAGCTGAAGAAAAAGAAAGAAACAAAAACCTGAAGGCTCAGCAAACCCTGCAGCGCCGCGCAAGAAAACGTAAAAAGGAAAAGAAGATCGAGAAATCTACTAGTAAAAGAGCTGTAAAGAGGTGATGAATTGCATTTTCCAATCATTCAACCTTATTGCTATTTCTCAGTCTTGTCAGTTAGAGTTCCGGAGGGAGATCATGAGGAATACGTAGCTGCGAGGCGCGCTAAGGATCGCCGATATTGTTATTTCCATCGCCTAGACAGATTCTGAGATCTCCAGAGAACCCAAGGTTAGGCACATGGTACTGCTGTTTCCACAAGGGGTCAGTTATTTGTTGGTACTAGAGCAGGAAACTCGTGCTTTTAATGATGTAAAATACGAAATAAATTGTGGAGTATTACCATTGGAATATCCACTATTAAGCAATGGCTAATCAAAAGCGCAACAACCTCTCGGCTTATTAGACTACAATTGCTGTTGCGAATGCGTAAAGAAGCCAAAAAAAAAAAAAAAAAAAATTGAAATGAAGGAGGAAACCTTGTATCCAAATCAGAGATCTGTCACCATCGCGATTGCCAGCAAAGTTTGCATGCACCGATGAACAAATCAATACTACAACAAAACTGCAAGCTTGGGACCCTCCGGATATCACGATATCTGCCTGGCAGATTTAACAGTAACAAGCGAATTTCCAGCTAAGGATTTTTTTTTTTTTTTTTTCACTCATTCAAATTTGTTTCTATTTTCCTGTAAATTTCAAAATGTTCGAAAAACGGTCGGTATTATCCAATATGGATCGGTTTGTGATTTCCGGTATAATACATAGATCACAAGCAGCTCTTTCCTGCGACGCCGATTTAATTTGGCATATTATTTCACCCACTTCGTCTGCCTCCCATGCATTGCATCACTTTGCATCAATTGTTTTTATTACTATCTCTTCTTTTTTTATTTCTTTTTGTACTTGTTTTTTCTTCCCCCTATTCTGGGGTGCATGGGAGGTGTGCTGAACGTTAGTTGTAGTTTTATCTGATAGAACAGCGGGATTAGTCCTTATGATAATCTCTTTGGCGGCCGGGTGAATACTTCGGGTTTGAACAGCTTAATTCCACGTTTCCATCCACGTCTGAGATGTTTTTCCGGCGACTTTCACATTACTTGTCTATGTACGGTCGGATGTACGGTCGGATGTCCGGCCGGGGGAGGATTATGCCTCGGGTTGAGGTTTTTTTTTTTTTTTTTTTTTTCCTTTGTTTTACACCATAGCTATTCGACTTAATTCTGCAGTCTAAACATGAATTCAAACTGCGTTCATCCATACTTAGTGCATATGTACATGTACGTTAATCTCTAACTTTGATTATAGTGGTAAATATATTTGTTTATTAAACGACATTTGTGCGATTAGTCATGAGGCTATATTGCAAGAACAGACCCGAGCCGCCAGCGCACGACTGAAGTTGTATACATGCGAAAGAAAACCAGTGCATATAACCTTACACGCTGATATCAAAGATATAGGCAGTCAATGCGTTATGCAACTTTCAAAAAATCCACCCAAGTATCTCATACCGATCAATTGAATCGTCATCTCACTTATCGCGATCGCCACTCCCCATTCTAGATTATTTATCGCCTATTCCTACGCACTGGCGATCGCTTGAAATGAGTGTGCCAGAACCTCGGAACGGGACTCATTGGTTCTAGATTCAACCCCTAACCCTGAAAACCAAGCATACGGCACGAACTACCCTGCCCATGTAAATGTACAAGTATATGTACTCTGCATCAGGGTTTAAATACATGCCCTTTTACCAGAATGCTTGTTTTTTTTTTAAAAAAAAAAACAAGATTTTTCCCGGACTGAAAGAGTGACAACTCTCATGATCACTAGTATGGCTTGAGAGCGCGAGGAAATCTGAATTGAAATACAATTAAATTATTAACCCCTCTTCTATTGCTGTTCATTATTCTGTGTTGCTCTATATAATTTATTTTTGTAATGATTTGTTGTCTGCACCGTTTGCTCCGTTCATACAGTATGATCATGATGTTCCCGATAGCGATGCCGATCATCGGTGTTCGATAAACAAACGTGTTTTTTTTTTTTTTGCGCTCGGCACTCTTACCACCAGCGATCGAGGTTTTTTTTATTCTTTTTCTTTTTCTCTCTTTTTCTTTTTCTCTCCTTTCTTTTGTTTACTTCCGGCATGCAAACTCGCGAGCATATGGCATGCGTGATTGAAGTTCTACGTGCAGTACTGATTTCGATAACGCTGATCAAGAGTGGAACTGATCCTGCGACACCCTGTCATAACGAAAAAAGGCGGAACATAGCGGCGTAAATGGACATGTAGAGATTTACTGTCACGGCGGAGATTTGATTAGTGAGACAGAAGATTCCCTCAAATAGAAGGTTTATACGAAGTTTTCTATGCAAAGCTGCAATAGCATTGGGGTTAGGGTGGATTATTCGTAGTCTACTGGTTCCAAGCCGCTTTGGAATTTTGGGACATCGTGCCAATGGGCCGCCCGTACCTTCAAGAGATTTTCTCAACCAAAAATCGGTGGAGAAAAAGTTCCGTTTAGCTCCTGGTTTGTGGTCGGAAATGATGTAACCTCAGACTCTCAACCATATGTAGATAGTTGAGATCGTAGCGCTTGAGTAACCGCATTTCAACTCACAAGTGTGCAGCAAAACCTTGATGTACTGTTACTACTAGTACTATATTCCTTGTAATACCAGAGCTCAGGCCATTGGAAAAATAAATCCAATCAACCTAATCGACTGGTAGCTCAGTGGTAAGAGCACCCACGCCGGAATTTTGGGTCCTAGATTTCAACTCTAGCCTATCCACTTTTAACACGGGCTGATAGTAACGTATTATAATAAGTTAACATTGAGAGTATTCTGAAAGCTCAAAGAAAATTTTGCTAGCATAGATTCAGGAGAAGAAAGTCCCGCTATCGTCAGCTGTGGATTTACGAGTAGATTGTTCTTTGTGAACATGGCCCCAAGTGCATGTTAAAACTGTAAAAGCTCAGGAGGACTGTTTCAGCAAAAGAAATTTCCTTGAGCCAACCAAGTGGAAGCACCTTTTTTTTTTTTTCGGAAGGCGCATTGCGCCCCGAGGAACCAAGCCAATGCCATCGAGTGAAGACACCAAAATCGACGGGACCCAGTTGGCGACACAAACGAAACCTACTCGAGGAACGACTATTTAAAAGGAGCCGGGATTCCCCGAAGTCGGCATCTCACCAGCTACGGCCGAAAAACGCCTTCGCCGAACAGAGGGGGTCCTTACCCGCGGGCAGGGGTGGGGGGCACGAACGGGGCGGCGGCGCAATAGGAGGTGGGGAAGGAAGTAATGGAAGGAAAGTATTGGGAAGGAAGCAAAGAGGCAAATCAAGGAAATACATACCAGTAATCCTCCTAAACCGTGGGCTGCGTAAGTACTCGCGGCACGTGATCCACAATAGAGATCACGGTGCGTGTCTTTGACTCAGCCACGCCCTAGCCACAAGGGTTTGATACAAAAAACCAGAGACGGGGTGGCCCAGGGTCCGTGCCGAGCAGAAATCAAAGGTAGTAAAGAGAAACAAGTGCCTAAAGAAGTATAAGTAAGAGTCAGCAACAAGAAAGCTGGCGAAAGGATTGATAGCTCTCTAATTAAAAAGGAAAGGGAAATCTAGTATATTATAACAATGTTCTTCAACCCACTCTTTCGTCCACGAACAGACCAATACCACAAGAAAAAAATGTATCTATTCGGTTCTTCACCCTATAAACTTGCACCTAACCATCGTTTGCAATATCCCTGGAACAAACATGTTCTCCAATCCTAATCAAACGACTACAATTACATAGTCGCTTTACGCATTATTGAGGTTAGTGGTAGCTGCTGTACCCCAATTAGCCAGGATACACTCCCCCGAATCGTTTGTGGAACGTTAGCTGTGGGCTATAAAATGACGTTGCTGAAACTCCTTTCGAGACGTTTTGACTAGCTGCAAAAGCTTCATTATCGTTGCTGAACATGGGGAAATAAAGTTAACTATGATTTCATACGTTGACGACAGGAATGACTTGAATTATATTTGATTTTCTGAATCGGAGTAGTGGAAACCCGAATGGGTATTTTAATAGTATTCACGCCAGCAAACGCAAAAGGGTGAGAATCGTTTTTTGAGATGTGACCTTGGCTTCGGTCCAAGTAAAACAGCTAATCGTATTTACCGAATTCTAAGAAATATGTATACTCTACCTCCTGGACTGCTCTTGGTGTCCTCCAGGCAATCGATTTAAGACAGACACACGGTTCCCATACAAAAATATACCATAAACTACATAAAAATGGTGAGCCCGACTACCGGCCAACCGTACACAAGCCACGGCAACGTGAAAAAATGATCAGAGAGAATATAAAATTAAAGCTACAGACATGTGGAAATAAATGGACCGGATATCGGAAAAATCAAGTCCTAAAATCAAGGTCATCAAACTCCCGAAAATCTATATAACATCCTAACACTCCCGATACCGGCCCGGGGTTCTCTCTCCCTCTTTTATCTTTTTTCACCTTCCTCTATCCGCGTATCCCGTGCATCTCCACCTTGCATCCCAGACAACGAACGATGTGCTGCGAATGACTTTCCATGAACCAGTCTCGTTCCCCTAACCCTCACCTACATAAAATACGCGACTGCACCCGATCTATATGAAATTTTTTAGAGAGATATCCGCAGCACAACTAAAATCGGTAGCAATTATACCGGATGCAAACCTATAAACGCTGAGAGACAAAAATGCAAATAACGCCATGGAATTCGACACCCTTTAAATGTAAGAAGAGAAGATGTATAATTGCAACTGTTCTTACACTACCTCGCCCGCAGAACTTCCTTTTTTTTTGCCCACCTTCACCACAACTTTACATGAACTTCAATCATCGTATGAGACGAGAGTACTGGATGGTAAAAGGTGAGTTCGAGGGATAGACATTTTAAATTTCAGCACTGCTTAGGAAGAGAGGCTTGTGGGTACATCATCATATATTACATGTGGCGAAGTACATATCGCATCGAGTTGTACGCTGCGCCATGTGAGCACAATTCAGCTCAAGTTCACGTAGTCGGCATCATTTTCTTAACTCTCAGCGGCAATTTTACCTGCATTCACTACGCTTACTTCTACGTAAGAGAAGAATTGAGTGCAAAAGGTTGAAAACGGATGTAAAATATGAGGGGGGGAAAAAAACTCGGGAACGGAACATATTCGGGGGTCAAGTTTATAGCCGACCATTAAATTTGTTTGCACGATATGTGTGCGTCCAACTGCATGTGAAGCACCATTGCCGCAAATTCGGTCATACCGTTTGTCGTAAAATACCGTACGGAAAGCACAGTTATCTCGTTCTATAGTATAGGAAGGTGTAGTCCCTTCTCAGCCGGTACTTTTTTTTTTTTTTTTTTTTTTTTTAGGTCGGTTGCGCCTCCCCTCCGCCGCCTACAGAACCCTTGCGCAAGTACGCACACGCAAAGTACTTTCCCATTTTTTAAACGCAAGTACGCACACCAGCTACTCTCTTTCATTAATTGTTCCTGGTTAACGCTCCGCCGCGGTGCTCGCCATCACCAGTTTTTCGGGACTTCTCCAAATTTCTCCGGTAACGCTGAGCTCCGGCCCCCCCACACACGCAAACACACACCCGCCCTCTGGATAGTAAAATATCGAGAATGACCAAAGCCAGATGTTAGCAATTTATTAATCAGCAAACAAAACTCCCGAACCTCCATATGCGACCAAGCAATGCCAGATCGAAAGAAAAGAAATCTTTCCTCCTCCTTGTTGCCTACTCATACCGACCACAAAAAATCTACACTAGAAACTACAATTGGGGCTTCGGCCATGGCATCCTTCCACCTTGATCGAAATATAGCGTCGCCCGGTTTCTCACATGGTTCTTCTTCATGAAAATCTGGCGTAAATTACAAAAGTCTCCACCGAGAACATTAATACCAGCAAAATAAGAATCCTCCGGGGATATATAAACTCGGTGCTGATGGCCAGCAATCGTGACAGGAATTGGTTCAAGAAGTCCATCAGCGCCCAAGATTTTGCTTGCCTAGACTATTTAGCACACCAGCCTTCCTTCTACAAGTAGGCCCGTCATTTCAGCACTCACCTGAACTGAAACGTACGTCAATGGACACTCGGTATCCACGATGAAAAATACCCAACGAGCCTCGTCTCCGTGACAAACGACAAACGGAACTATCACCTTGGGCTTCCAGCCATATATATAACCATCACCAATTAGAACCTCCAATTTGGCATCAGCATCTGTCGCCTTCGAAAGGTAAGGCATGCCCAATTCCTCCGAAATTTCATTTTCCAATATTTCATGGTCAATATCCGAGACCAAGTCCTGGAAAACCTTCGGATCCACGCCACCAAGATCAGGGATATCAACGAAATCATTAAGACCTTGAGCCTCTTGCTGACGCCCGCGGGCAAAAAATTCCCAACAATCGACTCGCGAAGAGAGGCGCCGACAGACGGCAGCGCAACCCGGAGGCCCAAAGTAGGGGACTTGCAAACTATAGATATGGCACAAGGTTAAAAGGCGAAGAGGGCTGCGAAGAGCCTGGAATGTCTGCCGGCCGAAGAGTCTGAACATGGTGAAGACGCGAGCAAGAAACGTAGAGGTTAGATGGTGTTGTGTCGAAGCGACCATTGATCTGTGGCGGGGTACCTTGATTAGATAATGATCCCTCAACCACCCAAACACACTATTATGTACTAGGGTATGGAAAAAAGTGATCGCAATGCATGAGTGGCGAAGTCACTGCGCCTGAGTGGATGAGGACTTTGCCACTGCCAAGACGGGATCATTTATTGTTGTAACAAAGTACATGTACCATATCTCTTGTGATACCAGACCTCGGGCCATTGGGAAAAAAAAATCCAATCACCAAATAGACTTGTAGCTAAGTGGTAAGAGCACCCACACCGAAATTTTTGGGTCCTAGATTATAGCCCTAGTCTATCCGCTTTTTTCGCAACTTCAACACGGGCCGATCGTAACGTACGACAAGCTAGCACCAAGAGTACCCCGAATGCTCAAAGAAAAGCGTGGATTCGGGGGAAAGGGAAAAAACAAAAATAAAAAGGAATTTGTCCTGCTATCGTCGGCTGTAGACTCAGACTGCTCATTGTGAATATGCCCCCGATTGCGGGCTAAAACTGTAAAGCACTGTTTCAGCAAAGAAATTTCTTTGAGCCAACCGAGTGAAAGCACTTTTTTACGGAAGGCGCATCTCTTTTAAGTCATTTGAGCGCCTACTACGCTTGCCTGATGGTAATGAAACATGGAGAGATTGCTCGAGGTCGGTCATAAGGCTACCGATTGCCGCCGGGAAGAGGCCGAATAAGTCAGCAGCGAGACGGCAGAAATTTTACCTCGGAAACGTGCCTTGATGAACCAAGCCAATGCTATCGAGTGAAGACACCAAAATCGACGAGACCGGGTTGGCGACGCAAACGGTAAGGCATGGTCTCATACCTTAATACCACCAAGTGAAGACTAGTTAAAAGTAGCTGGAGACCCCAAAGTCGGCACCTCACCAGCTGCGGCCGAAAAACGCCTTCGCCGAAAAAAAAAACCCTTACCCACGAACGAAAACGAAGAACACGAACGGGACAGTAGTGCAAGAGAAGGGAAAGGAAGCAAGGGAAGGAAGATACCGAAGGTATAAGGAAGTAAGCAAAGAGGCAAGCAGAGGGAGGCAATCTTATACTAGTAATCATCTAAACAGTGGGCTGAGTTCCTACCGGCTCGCGGCACGTGATCCACTAGAAAGATCACGTGCGTGTCCTAGACTCAGTCACACCCCAGCCACGGTGGTTCGATGCAAAACATGCGGTGTCAAAAACTTAAGCCAGCCCAGTACCCGTGAAAGGGTAAAGACCAATTCCGCAGTGAAAAACATTGTCGAGTAGAAATCAAGGGTAGCAAGGAAAAGGCCACAGAAGCCGACGAAAAACAAGTGCTTAACGAAGAAGTATCGTAAAAGTCAGCAGCAAGAAAGCTGGCGGAGGATTGGTAACTTCTTAAAAAAAAAAAAAAAAGGAAAAGAAAAAGGAAAGGAAATATGATATACTGCGACAGCAAACAGATTAAATACGCAAGAAAAAAATGTATCTATTCGATTCTTCTCCCTATAAGCTTGCACAGAAATATCATTTGCCAATCCTTGGAACAAACATGTCTCCCAATTAACCAAACGACTACAATTACACAGTCACTTTAAGCATTATTGAGATGACAGCAAACAGCCCTAGAAGTTGCTGTGCCCAAATTAGCCGGGATCTCACTTTGCCGATCGCGAACTGTTCGTGGAACGTCAACTGTATGCTATATAAAATGATGTTTTTGCTGAAACTTTTTTCGAGACGTTTTGACCGGTTGCAAAAAAAGCCTCACCACCTTTGCCGAGCATGAGGAAACAAGGGCGCAAAAAATTTCACACATTTAGGACAAGAATGACTCAAACCATACTTGATTTCCTGAATCAAAGTAGCGGATGCCTGAAGTGGTGTTTGAACAGCATTCACACAAGTGAACACAAAATAAAGGTGTGAGGATCGTTTTTTGAGATGCGACCCTGGCTTCGGACCAAACAAAGCAGCCAATCGTAATTTCAGAATTCTAAGAGAAATCTATACTCTACTCTCATTTACTGCCCTCGGTGTACTCATGTAGTCGATTTCGGATAGATATGTAGTTCCCATATAAATATATCTAATGTACCGTAGAAATGGTGAGCCTCCGCTGCCGCTCAATTGCACACAAGCCACGGCCACCAGAAATGATTGGTCGGGGACAATGTAAATTAGGACCTACGGACACGTCGATAATAATAATGGGCCTGGTATCGGAATAATCAAGTCCTACAATCCTCAGCACGTACACACGTCTGTAACTTAAAACTTGATTTGCAAAATAAAATGATGATAAGGGGGGACTCTATCCAATGTGCTCCAATGAAACCACAGCCATAAAATAACGGAGACATCCTAATATTCCTCTCTTCGCATCCCCGTCTACAAACCCGAAAGGAAAACGATAGAAAATTTTAAAACAACTAAAACAAAAATTTCATCAAACTCCCGAAATTCTAGAACGCCCTAAAACTCCCGACACTTGCTGAAGACTTCCCACTATCCATCTCTCACTTTCCTCCATCCGCATCTTCCGTGCATCCCACCTTGCATCCGAGCCAAGAAACGACGCAATGCGAGCGACTTCCCATGAACAAGTCTCGTTCCCGCAACCCTCGCCTAAATTGCGCGCACACGGAACGCATAATCGATCCGTATGGAAAAATTTCAGCGCCACTTGCAGCACAACTAAAATCGGTAGTAACTAAACCGGATGCATATCGCAATTCATAATTCCTGAAACGCAAATATGTAAACAACGCTTTTAAATGCAAAAAGACAGGATCTATAATTGCAACTGTTCTTGCCGTACCTTGTCTGCGGAGCTTCCTTTTTTTGGTCCACTTATGTATCGCCGTTTTGCGTGACCTCCCGCCATCATGTCGGGCGAAGGTAGTGGGTGGTCAGGAGTAAGCTCGGGGGATGAGGGAGAAGAAAAAGGCTCAAGAACGGCACACATTTAGGTGTCGAGTGTGCAGTTTACCGTTAAATTTTTGCATGTAGACGTACATGTACATCTCACTGTACGTGAAGGTATCGTTTCCGCAAAATCTGTCATACCGTATGTCGTAACATACCCTGCGGAAACGTCATTACCTTGTTCTGCAGTATAGCAAGATGTAGTTCCTCCTCGGCCGATTCTTTCTAAGCCTGGATCTATAAGTTTCTTTTGTCGGTTCGCTTCTGCTTCCTTTTCTTACCTTTACCGGGATTCTTGGAGGTCGTGGGGAACGTTCTCAGTTTTTAACCTCAAAATCTCTGGTCGTAGAAGCGACAGCAGACTTTTCGGAAAACTCCTCTGGCAGCCTGTTGAGACCAGAGGGGTGAATATCCTTTTGCAGGTTCCCATGAGCGTGGTCGCTTCTGGCAGTCTATGGGCTCTGTGAAGAACACCTTTTGTTCATTTCAATCCCTGTAGTGGTTTTAAACCACATTTTTTGCTCGGATACATGTGGTGTTTTCCTTTTCAAACAAAATGGACTACCGCAGCAGTTGGGAAAGGGTTGCCGGTAGTTGGTAAAATGTCGGCAAAAACGTCGGCGTATGGCCTATGCAGTACTCTTTGCCAAGCGATACGTCATAACCTTCATTGCAGGTTTCAACCCAATACGCAAACTTTGCTTGAAACCGTATCCTAAGTAGGAGCGATGAGTTCAAAAGAGAATTTACGAATCGACCTGTGCAGTTATTTAATTTCTCCATACCTATAATACATCGCAGCACTTTTTAAAACTCCATCCCTCCATGCATAACTAATTAGTACAATAAAAAAAAAAAAAAAAAAAAAA
>JABYPW010002584.1:0-10868 GCA_016880775.1 Phymatotrichopsis omnivora | reverse complement strand
AAAAAAAAAAAAAAAAAAAAAAAAAAAAAGGCATGTATATCTATTCATTTAGTAATTCTACTTAGTGCACCAATTGCAACTAATTTGGACATCATTAGCTATAATACACTTCCTAGCCTATATGCTACTATTATACGAGCAAATACCTCCTTATATAGCACACTGGTAGTAACCTTGACTGCTAGGTTAAAGGCCAATAATGTAAATATACCACCCTTAAATATATTAACTGTGAAGGTACTTATGCTATGAATAACTCCTGCTACCTAACCTACATTATTACTATGACTAAAGATGACAAGTAGGTTGATAAGGCTAGATATAATGAGGAAATATAAGCTTGATTATGTGACAGATCACCCTATAGGAACATATATAGCTCAGTAATAACACCTTATGCACATTTTGTAAATATTACTGAGTAAACTCAGATGTCTTAGCTAAATGAAAGTTCAACTGAAAGGATATTCTTCCTACAAATTTGGGGCAAAATCTTTCAGTGTTGGAATAAACATGCATGAGCATTTTGTGTTCGAGTTTCATTGTTTTACTTTTTCTTACATTCCTTTTGTATTTATCAGTTTTGGGTTATGCACCATTATTGGCGGGTTTTTAGTTTGTTCTCGGTGAATTTTCAGTCTTTGTGTTTGCGTTATTTCTTTGCTTTTAGCCATTGTGCTTTATAGTTTATCACTCACTTTTTTTGCTCACCGGTATATATCTTGCAGGTGTTCACCCATATAGGCTCTTTTCTTTTGTATACAAGCCATCTTTATTTCATGAGGAGAATACAAGCTATTTATTCTCTTTCTCTTCATCTACTGTTCACATCTAAATTAATAGGTTATGAGCCCAGATTGATATTGGAACCACTAGTGCCCAAAACTATTGACCCAGAACTATCAACGCTGGAAACTGTTCAGCGTCCTCCTACTCCACTTACCTCCAATACTGCAAATATGATGTCCACTAAGCTTGACAGCATTCCAAGCATCAAGAAATTAAAAGGCACCACTAATTTCTACACTTAGCGCCACCAAGCGCTAGTCTTTCTCATATATCTCAAGTGCCATAAGATAATACTAGGAACTAAGATAGAGCCCTCTGAGACAGAAGCAGTGACGATATAGAGAGAATAGCATAACCTTGATGATAAAGCACTGGCCTTCCTGAACTAGAATATAGAACTATAACTGATCCTAATCATATTTGGAAAAACCACCTCTGCCGAAACCTGGTCTGTGCTCAATGACCAGTTTGACTGGAAAACCCCCCAATCTATTCATCATCTTTTTGGACAACTTTTTACACTAAAGTATGACCTAAGAAAATTGATAGTGGACTATCTTAACACTTTTGATGTAATTTGGGTGAGGATTTCTATGCAAACTATGAATGTAGAGTAAGATACCCTAGAAGCTGAACTGAAGGATTTTACTAAAAGCCTAAAGATCAAGGGCTCCTGCCTCCTTAACTCACTTCCCTCATCTATAGCTAACATAGTTGACAACCTCTAGACCTAAGAAAAGGTTTCTTATTCCTATGTCTATGATAAAATTCTCAACCTCGCCTCCGAATCCACCAAGCACTGAGCTACAGACGACAAAGCCTACACTGCCTGGCCATAGTGAAATGGAAAACAATGTTCTTGGTGTAAGGAGAAAAACCAAAAGAGGTTCAAGGGTCATACTGCAGAAGAATGCAAGAAAAAAAAGAAGGCAGAACAAGATAATTTAAAAGCTCTTATACCTGCCAGTACTTCTAACTCTGCTTCTATTACACATAACTTTAAGACAGCATATATCACTCTAGATGTTCTCAGCAAAGACAGGTGGATTTTGGATATAGGTGCCTCTGCCCATATGAGTGGCAAGAAGGAACTTTTCACCAAACTATGGCCTCTTTCCTCCTACATTGTTATCGGTGATGGTAAAATTTTGTGTTCAATATACTGTAGGGAAATCAATCTCACTGTTGATACAAAAAATGGACTATCCAAGCTTACCTTAACCAATGTTCTCTACATTCCCTGCTTTAGTTCTACCAGCCTGGTATCTTGGTGAGCCCTAAATACCATTGGCGCTAAGCTACATAGCATACCAGGAGAGTTGAGAGTCACCCTTAGAGGAAGAGAAATAGCTGATACAGTTTTGGAAAACAGGGAATATATCCTTCAGGTAAGCTCCTAAACCTCTCTCCTATCTATGCAAGTAATACATGAGATGCTCAGCCATGCTCCCCCCTCAACCATCTCTGGAATCCGTAATATCACTACTGGTCTCCCTGAAATGCTGATAATCCCAAGCGATTTTTTCTGCCTAGCCTGCGAGTAAGGAAAGTCAACAAGCAAAATACCTATAGATCCTGCAACTTGTGCTACTAAGCCTCTTCAAACCCTCTACTCTGATTTATATGGAAGGTTTTCTGTTGCCTCTATTAGTGGTGCCAAGTACTATATGACTCTGGTAAATGACTTTTCTTACTACACCCTTATTAGCTTTCTGCACACTAAGGACAAAGCAAATTCTTGGATACAACAACAGGTTAAGTGAGAAGAGCGAGCAAAGAGCCTAAGTGTCAATACATTGTACACAGACAATGGGGGAGAATATGTTAACAAGGAGCTTACCACCTTACTATCCAATACTGGGATCATACATGGGAATTCTATACCATACATTCATGAGACTAACGGTGTTGCAGAACACACTAACCATACAATCACTACTGCTATACACACCCTGCTCATTGCTACTAGTCTACCTAAAGGTTTTTGGGCTGAAGCTGTATCCTATACTATATATACATGCAATAGGCTGATATACCATACTACTCCTAACACCACACCCTTTGAAAGATGGTTTGGAGAAAAACCTTCCCTCGCGCATTTACGCCCCTTTGGCTGCCATGTTTTCTATCACATTCTAGAAGACTCATAGCCAGCTAGCTCAAAACTAGTACCCTGCTTGCTACCATGACAGCTTGTAGGCTATAGCCTATCCATTCGCTAATACAGAATCTGGGATCCTATTATGTACAAGGTTATCATTTCTAGAGATATCACCTTCCCATAGCCTACTCCCAGGGTAGTCTCCTTTGGCCCAGAATTGGAGCAGCCTCCTAAGGAACACACCTATTTTTCTCTTCCACTATCATTACCATCACAGCAACTTCTACAGGAGCTCAGGTTTGAATCTGAGGATAAAGTACTATTGGACTAAGACATCCCTAAACACCAGAATGCCCCTAAAATAAAGGATGCTTCTGAAATCTAGGATACTCCTGACAATATCCGTGGTGAGTTTCTACCTTTACCACCACCACTACGTAGAAGTATGTATATAACAGCTGCAAAGTGACCTGACTACTATGGAGACTAGGAATTCTCAAACTTAGCTGCAGATGAACCTAGTACCTATAAGGAAGCTATCTCTGGTCGGGATTGCAAAAACTGGATAACTGCCATGAAGTCAGAAATCACTATATACTATGAAAATAAAACCTAGGAAACTTACCCTCATCCATCAAACTACTCCATCATCCATGTAAAGTGGGTTTTCAAAATCAAGAGGAATGACCAGGGCAACATCATCAGGTACAAGGCATGCTATGTTGCGTGAGGATGCTCATAGATCACAGGCGAGGATTACGATGAAATCTTTTCACCTGTCCTACACTACGAGTCACTCCATTACCTTATCGCTATAACTGCTAGACATAAGCTAACATGCCAATAATATGATGTTGACACTGTATACCTCAACTCTCCTATTAATGTTAAGCTTTATGTCGAGGAACCTGAAGGATTTTCAACAGGACCTAACTAAGTTTATCACCTTCGGTGTGCTCTGTATGGTCTTAAACAATCCAGAAGACTATAGTACCAGAAACCTTCAGCAGTACTTGCAGAAATTAACCTCCATCCTACCACTATAGACCCATGTGTCTTTGTTTGCCTAAAACCCTTTGCTGCCCTTAGGATCTACATTGATGACATCTACCTGACTACCGAGACCACATAACAAGCTAACAGCGCTGAACAACACCTCAAAAAACACTTCACACTCAAAAACCTAGGTAAGCCTCAGTATATATTAAGCTTAAATATACGATGGTCAGATACAGGTACTTATATTTCGCAAGCGACATACATTAACAACATCCTGTAGTACTTTAGCATAGATACTGTAAACGGCGTTGTGATACCTTTAGATTCTGTAACCCAGCTCTCCTTATGCACTGAGGGGGAGGAACCTACAGACAGGACTCAGTATCAGTCAGCCATAGGGAGTCTCCTCTTTGCAGCCATAGGAAGCTGACCAGATATTTTATTTAGTTTGTCCACCCTTGGTCAGTATGCATCCGATCCCTCTACATAATACAAAAGTTATGTAAAATATATTTTGCACTATCTACAGAAAACTACAGACTATGAGCTATTTTTTCCTACCTCAGTACCCCTTACCCTCTCTGGACATGTAGATGTATCGTACAGTAATTCCTTAGATGACTGACATTCCTTTAATGGTTATATATTTCTCGCTCATAGTATACCAGTTTCCTGGAGCTCTAGCAAATATAAAAGTATCGCATTATCCACCATAGAGGCAGAGTACATCACCATAACTAAAGCAGCACAACATGCAGTTTAGATCTGTTGACTCTTTGCAGAGCTCAGACAGGATAAAAAACTGACCCTTTACTACGACAACCAGTCAGTTGTCTTCCTTGCAGCCAACCACAGTCTCCACAAGCAAAGCAAGCATATTAGCATCATAGATCATTATGTTTGTGAACAGGTTTCATGAGGGAGCATTAATGTGCATTGCGTTTCCTCTAGCGAAAATCTTGCTGACGTGTTAACGAAGGTCATTCTGTCACTTACATTTATGCATTTTTAGGACGCAGTTAGAAAACGTTGATTTTGATTTTTTTAGGGTTTCTTATATTTCTTACATTTTTACACTGCATCTTTTACATTTCTACATGGTTTAATCTTTACAGGGGAGTGTTGGAATAAACATGTGTAAGCATTTTGTGTTCGAGTTTCGTTGTTTCAGTTTTTCTTACCTTCCTTTTATATTCATAAGTTTGGGGTTATGTGCCATTATTAGCAGGTTTTTGGTTTATTCTCAGTGTATTTTCAGTCTTTGTGTTTACGTTATTTCTTTGCTTTTAGCCATCGTACTTCATAGTTTATCACTTGGTTTTTTCGCTTACTGGTATATGTATTATCGGTGTTCGCCCATACAGGCTCTTTTCTTTTGTAGACAAGCCATATTTGTTTTGTGCTGAGAATACAAGCTATTTATTCTCTTTCTCTTCATCTACTGTTCACATCTAAATCAACATTAAGCTCAAGAGAGAGAAAAGATAAATATATTCTTAAGGCTTGAAAGTAGACTCAGAGGATCCACAATGGTGAATTAGAGGCAACTAGGTAGCTATATGCTAAAGAGGGAAGAGAAAAGAAGAACAGGATATATTATAGATGACTGTACTAAGTGGTCTACCCAGGTACTAGGACATGCACAGACACTGTTCTAAGTCAACTAGAAGGTATGTCAGAACCCGTGATCACTCTATGAGCCACAGAAGTACGTGATGAGTATTGTCGCCACTGAGATCTGACTAAGTGAGGTGAGGTGTTAACAACATGACATACATGAGATTGGACATACACAATCAATGACAAGACTCATCACCTTGATCTCATCATGATATGCTAATTAGTCACATCATTAGAGGATAGGACTTGAGGAGTCTCTTCTAGTCCTGAACGATCATACCAAACCTTTCTTCGATTCTTTGATTATGAAACTGATCTCCTTCTAGGGAATCGTGAAAGAATATAGGGAATTATGATGAAATGTTTCTATAGGGTTTGTTCACTTGTAAAGTTTCTCTATAGCTAATGGGTTAGAAATAGGTATTTAAGAGGGAGTGGATGAGTGATGTGTTTTGTACCATATGAAGGGTTACCCTGACAGTGCTTAGCGATGTATCGCTCCCTCTCTTAGTTAGGCCATCTGATTAAGTTTGTGCAAAGCCACCTGCTAGAGAGTGTGACCGATGGAAAAGAGTTCTAGTGATGTGTTTTGTTACCCTGATGGCGCTTAGTAATGTATCGCTCCTTCTCTTAGTTAGGCCATTCAATTAAGTTCGTACATAGTGCTGCCCCACTAGAGAGTGTGACTAATAGGAAAAGAGTAGAGTAATGTGTTTTGTAGGGTGAGGATGGTCTAGTTGTATGGCTATCCTAGTGTTGTTATGCAGTAATATGCAATGTCATAGGTTCAAATCCTGCTCACCTCATTCTATACCACGAATTTCCAGTTAGTCATGGGTTTTGTAGTGTAAGCGAGTTTTCCCTGACCATGTAAGGTTGCCGAATTACTAGTTTAGTCCTTGTAAGCGAATGCGACTGATGACCTCAATAGCCATATGAAGGGTTACCCTGATAGCACTTAGCGATGTATCGCTCCTTCTCTTAGTTAAGCCATTCAATTAAGTTCGTACATAGTGCTGCCCTACTAGAGAGTGTGACTGATAGGAAAGGAGTATAGTGATATGTTTTGTTGGGGTAATGATAGTTTAGTGGTATAGCTATCCTAGTGTCATTATGTGGTAATGCGCAATATCATAGGTTTAAATCCTACTCGCCTTATTCCATACCATGAATTTCTGGTTGGTCACTAGTTTTGTAGCATAAGCGAGTTTTCCCTAAACATGCAAGGTTACCTAATTACTAGTTTAGTCCTTGTAAGCGAACGTGACCGATGATCTCAATAGCTATATGAAGGGTTACCCTGATAGCGCTTAGCAATATATCGCTCCTTCTCTTAATTATGCTATTTGATTAGGTTCATACATAGTGCTGCCCTACTAGAGAGTGTGACTGATGGGAAAAGAGTACAGTGATGTGTTTTGTTTCTTCTTCTCTCTCTAGCCATCATCTCAAGTCTTGTACCATCTTTGAGCCTTGAGAATATATTTTACTTTGTCTTCGATAAAATCTCTATCTCCTCTTGACTCCTTGATAAAGGTAGAAAACATAAGCAGTTATAACTTACCAGTTGAGATATCTGAGTTCACTCAGTAAGACCCACTTGTGAAGCTTCTTGTGTCTATACCTGTATATACATCCTAAATGAGTCTCCTATCATAAGATAAGCAGAATATACATGACTTAAATATACTCTTCTAATACTGAGATGATAAAGCGATGGCAAAGGAAATAGAACCTAAAAGAAAACAAGTTCTATTCTACACCATCTCTGATTCCTAATTAGTGAAACCTATAGAAGAGCTAGAGAACTAATAGGTAGGATTAGTACTTAATATGACTATAATCGCCTATAACATCTGTAGGCCTCACACCTAGTATGTCTTAGTCTCTTGCGATATGAGTTTGATTGCCCAATTATAACCTCATAGTTGACTAGACTAATGTCGCATCATGCTGATAGCTGATCACATGGTAAATGTAAGGCTGACTTACTATACTTAGTCAAGGCTAATATCCAAGCTACACTATGCCACACCACACCATGATCATATGACTGGGGACTTGTTCTAGAGCTATTAACACAATGGTGAATGGCAGAATAGTGTACTCACATATGATAACATAAGCTCACACATCATCATAGCATATAGCCAAGGTACCTTTGGTAAGACCACTACCAGTTTTCATAATACATTACCCCTTTTTCTACCTCTTCCTCTTCTTTAGTGCTATTTATATATAAGGACTTTCATCAAATACTTTTTTTTCCCTTTCACTTTACTTTTGCTTTTCCCTGCTTCTTTTCTTAGGTGTTGTAAAGTTTATATCCCTAGGGTAAAAGGGTAGGGTCTTATGTACTCTTCCTTATTTCTCTTGATTTCTACTAGGCTTGTTCCTTATCCTTGTATACAATGGGTGTCTATTCACTTTTTTACATTTACTTTTCCCCTTCCTTCTCTTTACTCTTTTACTGCAGTGCTACCTATTTTGTTGCTCTTTCTCTTTGCTGTAGGGGTCACTTTAGGGATATTCAAGGTTGTTATAGGTTTTGTTATACCATACCTAAAGAGGGTGTATGTGGAGGTTGTACCTAGAAATAATATGACATGATATAAAAAAAAAAAAGCATGTTTATCTATTCATATTTAAATTTCAAACAATGTGGTGCTGCCCGGTAGTGACAGAAATGGAATAGCAGATGCCCTTAGTCATACAAAAAAGAGTGCTGGCCTTGAGGCGAGTTAAAGCTGCTGTTAAGGATTTTATTTATCACTTAAGGCAACCCTAAGAAGCAAGACACTGACCTTGAAGAAACCTCTAATTCTTTAGGCAGTCTTAAGTTTTAGGGTAAATTTACTTTTCAAAGCTCTGAAGGGTCTTGAAGAATTGAGCGCAAGGATTTTCCAGATTATATGTGTAAGTGAGTGAATCACCACCTCCGATTAACTATTTTGATAAACCTTTGAACATTACCTGGTGTTATATAATTACTAGATAAGTACATGTATATCTATAAACGCAAGCGACACAGCGCCGCCCGGAGGCGGCAGAAAAAGAATGGCAGACCATCTTTGGTCAAGTAAAAAGGAAGACTACTGGCCTTAAGGAGAGTTAAAGCTGCTGTAGAAATTTTTATCTGTTGCTTGAGGCATCTTTAAGACGCCAGGCGGCGAGACGTATCATGGGGTGGCTCTTAGAGCTGGACGAGTTGTCGAGGGCGGCTCTTATATGAGCAGCTTTGCGCATGCTAGGGGTGTTTTCGAGTGTGGTGGTTTCTTGGCATGTTAGCAGATGAAAAACAAATTGTCAGAAGGAAAATTACATGTACGAGATAGATCCTTACCTGTATGGAGAAGGAAAGGTAGGTCGATAGAAAGAAGTTATAGTTGACGCAAGATACATGACACGGCGATTTGGGTTAACAAAATTGATCAGAGATACAGGTAGAATTATCTAGCCAGTGGAGAATTAAGATAATTCTTGTCGAAGTCGCTGCTATTTCCGAGAGCGCGTAAACCGAAGGCGTAGTCCAGGATGAACCTCAAATCAGAGTAAATATCAACTTGCCTCTCCTAGAAACTCAGTGGTTGACATTGGAGATTTTGCTGGCTTCGTTCCTACATGCTTTACATCTAGGCCAGGAAGCCCTTGCGCTATTTGGATTTTTCTCCTTAGCGATGCGAATGTTTGCGTTGTGGCAGGCAATTGGTGAAAAAGAAAGGCTTCTCCTGCAGCCAGGCAATCTAGCAACTGTTAACCGTGAAAATTGTTTCACTTTGTTACTCGCCGCGCAGGGGCGGGGGCTGCGCGGCGTAATGACGAACTTGAACCGGGAAGCAGTGACTGCGGAGATTAAAACACAATAATTTTAAAGCACGTAAGTTATTCTGTGCTCTGAAAGTAAGTGCATCAAATTCCAAAGTTTCTGAACGTCATACCCTCAACTCCGCCCTGCTCACGTACCTAGCTCATATGCACACGTGCAGTGTTGCATATACCAACCAAGCCTCCTACCCCGAGCACCTTCCTTCTTACTACTTGCCTCGATCGCGCTTCCATGTTGAATAGCTCATTTCTTTTTCCTCGATTGTGATCACCAATTTGGCTTCCTTTCCAGTAGACTTTCCCTGATCCACCTCCCCCTCTCGAGCCGGCGCTGACAAAACTCCGATAATTAGTCCCCACAATCCGGTTCCACCATACCCAGGCAAGCCGGGGCCCTCTTTCCCAACCATTCGTCACTCTCTCGATCCAAAGACCAAACCGTCTCGATGATAGCATCGAGCTGAAAACCCTCTCGCATAGAAACCCAGGCTTCCATCGCAGATGCCAATTGGTCCTCGGGTCTACCACAACCATGAAAAAGCTGAAAACCACATACCTCCGCATACCTCCTCTCAAATCCAGAAAACGAGCAGAGCACCAGGGCCAGCCCAGTACCTCAAAAGTCAAATCGAAGATATCGCCAATTGCTATTTCTTTTTCCTACTCGTTCCTAGGACTGGTTTTGGGTTTGCGTTTGGGTTTGGGCATTCCCATAGGACGGAATAAGGCGCTAAATCATGTAAAAGGGTTGAGTCAAGATTACGTGACGGACTCGAGAAAGAGGGGAATGCATGCTTGCAGATAGCTGATTAGTCGTCTTACGTGCGAGATATCCGGGGAATTAGAATCCCATTACTCATCGCAAGGACCTGGTAAGTGGGCGAGTGATTTCCGGTGACCATAGCGGTGGGAACCAGGACAACGGCGGGGGATTAGTACGGTTATCTAGAAGTGAATATGGTGACGTCGGCCTTCTGATGTTATATTTTATCCACTTGGGTGCGTTGGCTAAACCTTTTAATCTAAATCATGGGGCTCATAATGGAGAGAATGAGATTTTGTAGCTTTTCGGCCTGTTCGTGGTGATGCACGGTTATAATTAATTCAAGGAAAATATCGAAATCAATGATGAGTAGAGGTATTACTAAAAATTTATGAATGTCATCACAAAACAAAGGGCGTAAAGTTGGAGTGCTATAAAGGTCCGACGAATTTTTCAATCGCGTGAAAATACCATGTGCCACAAACATTTCATGGGTATAGGGAATACCAAGGATGACACGCTTTTGCAATGAACTTTTTTTTTTTTTTTTTTCCTTTCTTCCCCCCACTCCTCTCTCACAATTCGTGCTGCTATAATCGAATCCAGTCTCATGCTCTGCAAATTTTGGAATTCCAGACTAATAGGTTTAGAATAGTATACGATCATATAGTGGTGGTAGACGAAGAGCTTAGGACATCAGAATGTATTTTTTTGGATGGTGGGTCAGGTATTGGGTATTCAAAAAATGACGCGGGATCGGGAAAAGTTTTG
>JABYPW010002583.1:0-10884 GCA_016880775.1 Phymatotrichopsis omnivora | reverse complement strand
TTTTAAAAAAAAAAAAAAAAAAAAAAAAAAAACTCGCTCAGGAGGGAGCTTGCAATCATATGAAATACAGTATATCTTGTATCTCTATCAGCCCAGACCCTACTGTATCTTATGTTGCTTCCTTGCTTTTACTTTTTTACTCTTTTGAATCATTATATACGTTTAGAGCTATCTCATTACTCTAATTACTTACTAAAGATTTCGTTTCGTTTCCAACTTTATCCTTGCGTTTATGATCAAGTGTGACGTAAGCAAGTCCTTGTCGCAAATGGCTAGCGGCTTGGCACGTCTTGATTGCTGACTCCTTTCCCAAGACACCACCTTCACCTGACGCGACTCTGCGAACTCTCTCCAAATCAAACCGTCGCTGGAGCTTTCTGCCGTGATTGTTTTCTCTGAGGTATGTGTTATTTCTGATCTTAATTCTAGTCGTCAGAACGGCAAGATAGCCAGAAAAAGATTCCCCACCTGCCTAACTCTAGTATTGTCTAATGCCAACATTGAAATTTGTCGAGTTCTTCTCCGTTGTACTCACGGGCAGACTAGATCACGGCAAAAAGTAAAATCTCCCCGCTGGGGATCCTGGGCAGCCTATTTCTTCAATCGTTCAAGTTCTTCCGTTCCTGCGGCTCGTTCGGCGGTCCTAACGGAGACCGCCCAGGTGCGATGGCCTCGAGTACCGGTAATAACAACCAATATCCGCATCCTTCGGCTCAGAACACGGAACAATCGAATCAACAACCCACCCCGCTGCCTCCACAGGCCACCAGTCATACCTATCTCCAGCAGCCAATAACTGCGGGATATGTCCGGCCAGATTATGCGACCCCTCCACAATGGTTTCCGTATCCTCCACCATCTCACTACTATACACCACAACACTCCCCTCAAACGGTTGCGATGGCGTCCGAGACTTCAATGGGATCTGTGCCTCAGAGCAGCTCAGTTGTGAATTCTTTGGGAAGTAGCGGTAGCGGAGGGGATCACGCGAAGGCGGGTGTATCGGCAAGTACCGCACCTGTTGTATATCCCCGACCACCTCCATATCATCCACAGGATAATTTTCATGCCCAAAATTCTCTGTCTGCACCGCAGACCTATCAACATACTCAAACGCAAGCCAAACCATCCCAGAAAGCACCTCAAATATCTGCTTCCGCCGCAAGTCATTCCGCGACTCAAGTTCCCACCTTGGCTTCACCAACCACATCGCAGGCTGAGCAATGGAATGATCCTCATCTTTATAACCGACCTCATAATGCACGGGTAAATCCGCAACTCCAAATTCTGTATCCGCCTGCATATACAAGACATCAACCCCAAGTTGCGCAAACTAACCACGCTTATTTCAAGGCGTCACCCTTTGAGAATCCCACAAACAGTGTGCAACAGCAGAATAATTTCTACCCACCATCTCTTCAGCCACAGACCGCTGTTAGGCAATTGTCTGCAAGTCAACCCTCTTCCGCGCCCAGTTTTTGAGTACCGTCTCCTTCTAATGCAACACAGCACACCTCAACGCCGGCTGGGCGGGAAACTCCCGTTCCTCCCGCCCAATCATACGATGTCACCAACTCCAGCTCGGCAATACAATTGCCGTCCGTGAATCCTCGACCGCTGTCAGAGGTTCGGTCTGTTACTTCAACTCCGACAGCAACGAATACTTCTCCAAATGCTCCTGTCGTATCCGAAGTTCAGCCTCAAATGCGATTCCAGCAACCTCCGATTCACGCTCAATCATCGCTACAATCTGCCTCACAAGCATTACCGCAACCCCAGCCCAACGTCGGGCACAATCTTGCAAACGCTACCCAACTAGATCCACAGCCAGCTACGGTCTCAGCTCCAGCTCCATCTAGCCAGGCTTTGGCTGGTAAAATAGACCTTTTCAAGATGGAACAGGAGATGAAGGAAATATTCGAGAAGATGCGACACTACCAGAATGTAGACCCACAAACTTTCTATTCCGCCTTGGAAAATGTTAAGAAAAGCTCTTCTTCTGCGGGGGCCATTACAGCTGGGGCAGCTAATTTAGGAGTTTCTCCAGAGCAGGCTGAGAACGAGAGTCCAGAGACAGTTCCTGCAGGCATAGTGCAAGTTGGGAGGGCGCCTGTTGGAACCAGTGTAGCGAATGCAAAAGTCCCTAGAGTACCTCAAGTAAGTGGTGGAATTTGAAGAACTTCTACGATTAAACGTTATACCATGAGCATCATATTGAAATCTCACTTAATTCAAGCGCTGACCAGTTATATTCCCAGGATTCCTTGGTGCAATCCCAGCAAGTGGATCCGAATATCGAGCACAATAGGCAGCTTCTTTCACCTCCACAACCCCTTCGAAATTCCATACTCACTCAGCCAACGCCTGCAGCCCCGGCACCGCAGCCCACACGAGCATCAAATACTACAAAACCACCCGCTCGCGCGCCGGCCACTAAGTCAAATCTCCCACAATATGTATGGACGCAAAGTCAAAAGCGGGCAATTGCCGAAGTCGCCGTCAACTTCCTAACTAAGTCAACCGGAAAGTCTATCGTTACGGAAACCGTTATGGGTTTGCTCGAAAAGCCTAGGAATTTCGTGAGCCTTTGTGAAAACCTCGAAGCCATGGACTTTAAATTCGACCGCGGTAAGTTTGCTCGAAAACTATTGGAAAGCGTCGAAGGTAGACCAAAAGAAATAGCAAAACCTGCGGACAATGAAGTTGGTATAGAGCAAGGGGCAAGAGTTTTGGGTGAGGTTAAAGAAGACCAGGAACAACCGCTTAGAGGATCGAATGCAATACAAAGAAATACTACGATAGCTTTGCCACAGCAGCAGCGAGCTCAGACGCAGCCAACGCCACGACCAAGGGATCAACTTTCTATTCAGGCTCCCGTTCAGCAATCACCCGATCAGGCGCAGCTATCAAACCCTGTGCAAGCGTTGGTATCTGCTCCGGTGCAAGTTCCGGCTCATCCCCCACAACCTCCAGCTCAACGCATAATCCAATCCCCACAGCGGGCCACAGGTGCAGAAAGGGAAACAAAACATCCAGTAAGCAAGCCAACGGTTGCTTGGCCTCAAACGCCACAACTTACGCCATCGGTACCATCTCATTATCCACAGTTCCCTCCCACACCAATGAGCGTTCCTCCTATGGTTCCAGTAGCTCCGATACCAGGTGCAAAAACTCCTGTGCAATATGTTTGGCATCCACCACCAATGTACCCATTCCCTACGCCGCACGAACATAATCAATTTGCACCGCCGCATGGTCATCCTTCGATATATTATTATCCATATCCTCCGCCGCAAACTTTCTTTCATGGCCCTCCACAAACGCCTGGGCAGCAGACCCCTGAGCAATATTATCCGCTCCCTACACTCCAAGGAGGGCCACCGCAGCCTCTGAATAGCTTTTCAAAAGAGGAGCGTATGCAGCCTGCAATAACCCAAACTCCTGGCCAGGATACTCCAAGCGTTGCTACTGGGAACGTCGCAGTACCAAATCCCTCCTCAACAAAACAAAGCTTGATAGTGAAATTGCCACTCAAAGGAAAGGCCGGTCGGAAATCATTAAGTAAAGGTGTACGACCGGATTCCGAAGACGAGGATCCATCCTTTATAGATGAGGACCCAATCCCCTTCGAGCCTCGGACTTCTCCTCGGCCAGCACGTATGATTCCGAAAGAAATTGAGCCATTGGCACCAGAGCCAGAGGCTGATGAACCGAAACGTCCAAGGATTGTTGTTGTTCCAGGAAGGATAAGGCGTAGGACGTTGTCGGAGATGGAATTTGAGGCGGAGAAGGTTGTAAAGTCTGTCATTGATATTCCTGCGAGAAGGAAGAAATCTGCGGTACCTGTAGTGCCAGTTGCTTCGGTAGCACCGGTATCTCCGGCTACTTCGGCTGCTCCAGTTTCTCCAACTGTTCCACCAGCGCCGGTTGCGCCGGTTCCACCAGTAAAATCTGTTGCGCCAATTGTCCCGATGTTCACGAAAGAACCATCGATTGAAGTCGGTGACATTGATATGACGGACGCATTGGATGACGGTAACGTTGGCGACGATGAGGACGATAGCGATGTGGAGATTGGAGGTAGAATTGAAGGTGGTGGTACATTAGCAGCTGCTGTAGCGACAGCGACTCGCCGGAGGGTTGGTCCCTCAAGGACCAAATCCGCGATTCCTATTGTCCCCGCGGCGAAAGGGGGATCGACTGCGTTGCTCACCCACATTGTAGGCGGTCCTAGGAGGAGAGGCAGACCTCGGAAGAATGCTGTGAATTCTGTGGAAGCTACAGCAATGGCGCTTGATGGAATTGGTGGGAATGGGGTAGCTGATAATGATGGAGGTGGTAATAACGCGGGTCCGGATCCTTCAGCGCAAGGAACATACTCAGGAGCGCCAAATAGCTCGGAATCAGGTAACAATACTACCGGACTTTCCAGAGCTGGTGGACAGTCGCAGCAGGGGTTTGGAAATACCTCAAGAAGGACATCACGTGGGAGCAGTGGATTGCGAAACGTTGCCACTCCTGATGTAGTTCCGGAGCCCATTTTGGGGGCAGACAGTTCAAGATTAGGGAGTTCAAGATTAGGGAGTTCAAGATTAGGGAGTCCACGAGCGGAGAGTGCACAGGCGGAGTCCACAAGGACACAGAGCACGAGGAGAGAGAGCACAAGAACAGAAAGTGCACAGGCAGAGAGTACGAGAGTAGGCAACACTAGGGCCGAGAGCCCATTAGCGGAGAGTTCAAAAGGTCCGAGAAGACGGCAAACATTTGCAGTGGTGATTTACACCCGTCCCAAAGGCTCCAGTTCGACTGCTGCCCCAAGCGATATCGACTATCAACGTACAGCCAAAAAACGCAGATTAGATAGTTCCAAAAAGAGCACTCCAGGAGCTTCTGACACCGACAGGTCCCAGAAATTATCCGCGGGTGGGCTGACAGGAAAGACTAAGTCCCAGCGCCCTCCAGCAATGCCTCAATACAGGGTTTACAAATGTCAGTGGGCGGAGTGTCCAGCGGGACTTCACAATTACGAGACGCTTCGCGATCATGTACTTAAAGTTCATCGGAGGCAGATGGTGTCCGGCGGTTATCAGTGCAAATGGAAAGGTTGCTATAGACCTCCCACCGAGGAGATGATTAAGGCTGCTGTAATAAAGAAGATTGAGGTTAAAAATATCTTGAACGAGTTTGACGACGATGAGCAGTGGGAAGCTCACGTCAGAGAGCATCTCGTTGAAGTCAAAAATGTGTTTGGATTGGGTCCTGAAGGCGGGTTTAGTGGTAAGGTGTTCTTTTCAATTTTCATTATCTTTTTTTGATGTCTCTGTCCCCTCGTGTTCTTGTTAACATATTCAGATCCTGAACCTCTTAACAGTGACGTCGACTTCTGTTCCGATGCCGAAGGCCGTAAAATCACGCCCTGGGTCACTCCCGCCCCACCCGGCTACCACTGGACCCCCCCACCCGGATTCCGAGCTAACGAAGCCTTCAACTCTCTCCACGGGATCGCCAGGAAGAACAAGGGCCGCCCGTCGGGCTCGTCAACGCCGGGATCATCAAGAGTGACCGATACCGCCGCTTACGAGAGGGAGCTAGAGAGAGCTCGAAAGTTGGGGGCTGGGATGGAGACAAATGAAGCAGATGATTTACTGGAAGGTGATGATGGCTCAGGGTTGTTTGTGGAGGTAAGGCGTGTAGTAAATGTAGAGGAGGAGGCGATGCAGGAACAGTTGGCAAGAGAGGCGGCGGCGGTGGTGGCGGAAAGACAGGAAGAGGAGGTAGCGGCGGAAAGGCAGGAGAAGGAGGAGGAGGTTGTTAAGCAGGTTATGGGGTTGTCCATGTCAGAGGCGGGGTCAAATGATGCGGAGGAGGAGGAGGCAGAGGAGAATATGTGGTCGATAGATGAGATTCCTGCTGTGGATGTGGATAATTTGAAGAAGCGGGATAAAGGCAAAGGGAGAGCGGTTGAATTGAGCGATGAGGAGATGATAGATGAATCATATAGGGAACGCTGAAAGTTTGTCGTTGGGATAGTGGGGAAATTTGCAATAGGTTTTCGGCATTTTAAACGTGTGCACTATTAGTTCAACCGCTTGCCTTTTTTCGCTAATTTTCAAGTACGATGTTCTAATATACGCTATGTTTTCTTACTTCCTCTTCATCCCCTAGCCGTGATAGGTTTACATGAGGGTATTGTTTGTACTATCAGTTTTTTTTTATCGCGAGGACTTTTGAAACATGATCTGTTCGTAATTCTGTGCTTTTTGGAGATTTCTGAGATGAGGTGGTGAGTGAAAGGGAAATGGACTTTTGTGGCTTAGCGTGCTTGAAAATAGTCTGAATGCATCCATGGGCTTTCTGGGCTTGGGGGAGCAGAAAAATCGGTGCAATCGCTCTAATCTTCTTCACAGTGTTCTGCTAAAAAAAAATTTTTTTTAAAGAGAGAAGGAGGGAATATTGCAAAAACATATAGTAATCGCAGCGTATGGTTCTATAGGAGACCTGGGAAGGTGACACCAGACAGGTGATACTTCCGTGCTTGTGAATTACCTCAAATCTTGAGATGTAAACGTCATGTGAACATTGTAGGAATAAAACTACTCGGAAGAGTAAACGCAAGACAAAATTTTATAGCTTGCGAGCCACCAATACCGTTTGCCCTTAGGTTTCCTTTACCCCGTAAAACGGACACATGCGGTGCTTTGGATGTTACGTACCGTTAACACACACACACATCTCAATACGACTTGCCTGTACCTACATGGATGGATATTCTATAGCCTGTGTTGTAAGAGAGGGGGGGAGGAGGGTGGCTAATTAAACGATTAGCAACGCAGTTTCGGTTACTACAGGGTTCCGTTTTCAGGCTTGCCGACTTAAAAAAAAATAAAAAATAAAAGATTAAATACCTACTGCATAGTACATGTATAGTTATGGATGTAAGTGTCCGGATGCTTAGTCAGCAGCGCTTTGCGGTCCCTTCGCACTTCGAACTTCCCTGTAAATTTGTAAATCGTGATAATTATTATCTACAATGTTTTTTTGAAAAAAAAAAATTAGGATGCCTCCATCTCAAAAAAAAAAAAAAATAAAAAAAAAAAAAATCTTGAGCCAAAAGCCGAACCCAAACCTAAACGCAAATCCAAACCGAAACCGAAAACAAAGCACCGAGACACCACACCAGCTGAACATGGTATGTACGGTGATTATGCTCTGAGGTAAAGGTTATCGCCGCAAAACTCCAAATCCCAAAATCCGGCTGTTCCGATACATGTGCTCGAGACCAAGGCTGCCATCCTTGTAAAAGTAGTCCACCTAGCTTGGATGCAACGGCTTAGCTAGTAATTCCTAGCCCTTCTCCGCAGCCTTTATAACCTTCCTGCACCGTTGCGTCCGAGCTAGGTGGGCTAGGTATCACTACTCCCTAGCAGTAACCTTTTCTGGGCGGCCGGACGGGGGACATTTGCAGTGTATGGGATTTTAATTTCAAGAGGAAGGAAGTCTTGGTCTCGGGCACATACTGTATATCGGAACAGGTGGATTTTGAAATTCCGGGTTTCTCCGCTATTTTTGCGAAGGAATATCCCTCACCTTGGAATGTAATCACCATACCATGTTCAGCTACTGTGGTTTCTCAGCGCTTTGTTTTGGGTTTGGGTTTAGATTTGTTTTTAGGTTTAAGTTCAACTTTAGACTCACGGTTTTTTTTTTTTTTTTTTTTTTTTTCAAATGGAGGCATTATAAAAACGTTTACAGTTTACAAAATTTACAGGAAAGCAGTCGCTTAATTTCGGCTGCATAAATTATACTTGGGTAGGATCACCGCTCGTGTGAAGCATTTGGCACGTAGTACAACTATAACGCATCAGGAGGGTCGGTCGGTTATATAACCCGTACAAATCTCGGTGATGGCAACGGTTTCCATAACAACGCGAGCGTGGTTTCCAACCGACCCGACTGCCACTCAGGTACGTTATAATAATGCCCAGGTATAGTACTTTTGCTCGGTCAGATGCTTATGTTCACTCTCCCTTGCTTTTTACCTCCTCACATGCCAGCCTGAAGCTTCCCCATACATCTGTATCGCCCGAGCCTCATGATATCCGCCGATTTTGCGCAAGATCGGACGCTGGGATCCCTGCCATGTTTTCCTGGTAAATACACTCCTTGGAATAAGAAATGGCGCACAACTCTGGAGAAGGAGAAGGGGAACGCGGGGAACCTGGTCCATCATGTGCCGGAACCGGTCTACACTCCTTCACGGTGGAGACCAGTGAAGAAGTACTTATATAGCCTGTTTGCCGTCGTGGTGATGGTCGAGCTTTTGTGCTTTTACTCCCACGGCGTATATGAGAAAGACGTCAAACGTGGCATCGGAGAAATGTTTAGTATGTCAACCAAGAGCTTGTTTTTGGCTCTGGGCCTGGGGAGCGCCGGAGTGAAAGCTATTGTTAGCGGCGACGGTGTTACGGTAGGGCTTCAGGTGTCGTCGGCGGACTAAGTGGATAGGAGGGCTAATTTTGACCTCGATGGTCATTTCGCTACAGGGAAAACTTCCACCGCTTGGCTGGAACTCATGGAACGTTAGTGCATTCGCGGAGGGCCATTCGCTATTTCGATGACAGGGTTGCTCATGGAAAATATATATAGGCTTTTCGATGTAATATTAACGAGGAGCAGTTCCTCGCTGCTGGACAACGGATTATAGATCTAGGACTGGCAGAGGCAGGATACGAATATGTCAATAGTGCGCCCCCGTTCATGACTTTTCCTTAACTCTCCGTATCTATGAGCAATCAAGTTTTTGACAAAATCCAGTCGACGATTGTTGGTCGATCCAATCGGGTCGCGACCCTATGACGAACCGCCTGCAACCAGATCTCACAAAGTTCCCCGACGGGATCAACGGGACGGCTGCGAAGATACATGACCTCGGCCTTAAAATTGGAATTTATTCCGACGCAGGCTCCAATACTTGTGCGGGATATCCCGGAAGTCTTTACTTTGAGGAAATTGACGCAGAAACGTGGGTTGAGTGGGGTATTGACTGTGCGTATCAACCCTTTGTTCATGCGCAGAAGGGTACATATACTTATGGTAATGTATAGATTTGAAATATGACAACTGCAATGTACCCTCTTTTGTCGGCGACCCATACCATGCCTGCCATCCTGATTACAATCATCCAGCCGGTCCAAATGCCACTTGTGTCAACGATTCGGGAGTTGCGCCTTCAAATTACGATTGGAGTAACAGTCCCACCGCGCTAAGGTATCGTCGTATGCGGGATGCATTGTTGAAATATCAGGGTGAAAGAACTGTGCTTTACTCCATGTGTAACTGGGGACAAGCCAGGGTCGAGACGTGGGCAAATGATACAGCTCACACATGGAGGATAACGGACGATATTTTCCGTAAGTTTTATTTTTTTCCTGGAGATCAATAATCATTAAACTGACAGTATAACTAGCATATTGGAGTAGGATCGCGCATATTTTGAATTATAATAGTTTTCATCTGGATTATGTGGATTTCTGGAGCCACAATGACCCAGTAAGTGTTTCATACTCGCCGTTTTGCACATTTTGAAGCAACCCTAACCCTGATTTCGAACCATAGGATATGCTTGAAGGTACAATCCTCAGCAAACTTTTGGTATCGCTGTTCGTCGCTAACTTACATGCTCAACAGTCGGAAACGGCAATCTGACATCTGCGGAAACGCGTTCTCATTTCGCTTTGTGGGCAGCAATGAAAAGTCCTCTCCTCATCGGCACTTCCGTATGTCCAAATCATAACTGTCAATATTGAAGGATCGAATGGTTATTCTAACGGGAATGTTGTTAGTTGGATACAATCTCTGCTGAGAATGTTGCTCTCCTTAAAAATGAATACCTTCTCGCGTTTAACCAAGACCCTATCTTTGGCGCTCCAGCAAAGCCATATAAATGGGGCATGAATCCTGTATGTCCCTTTTCCAGACACGCTACTCTGCCTTTATAGTGGCAACGATTTTTTTTTTTTTTTTTTTTTTTTTTTCTGGGCACGGGTATTCTAACGAAGATACAAAGGACTGGACCTACAATGATACCTTCCCGGCGGAATTCTGGAGCGGGAACTCGGTTAATGGTGTGCTGGTGCTTATGTTAAACACCCTGGAAACCTCAACAAACAAAACGGCCCTTTGGAATGAGGTTCCGGAGTTGCGAGGGTTAGGAAATAAATGGATAGTCAGGGATGTATGGACGGGAGAGGAGATTGGATGTGTTGAGGATGGATGGGAGGTGGAGCTGGAATCTCATGACATTGCCGTGGGGCTTGTCGAGAGGACATGTTAGACCGTTGCTTTCTTAAGTGTGTTACATACATCAAGTATATGACACTAAGGGGGTATGTTAGGGGTTATTGCAGTTCATGCAAAGAATCTGGAATTGGAATGGGAACAAGTACCCGAAACTGTATTGAGTTTAAGTTAACACGAAGTGGGTTTTTGAATTTGTTTTGTTAAGCAAGTGAGTGAATAGGCAGGAGGTTTAAGACAGAGATAAGAGAGCAGGTGGGTGCTGGGCCATTCGATTTTCCTGTGTTCCCGTTATTCTTCTTCAACTCCTTACTTTCATCTCCATATCTAATTCCAATACCAAGGGGACCAGAATGTTAATATAAAGCTCACAGTCACGGCAACTTCGAGAAAACCAAGCGGTCACAACGGAAACGCTGTTTCCACGATAACTGCAGCTAATTTTGTATACCACGAATGCCTTATCTATACTGGTTACAACGACCGAGAAAGAATCTGGGAAAGCAATTTCTCTTTGTCACTACATCGCATATAGAAAAGGCTGCTTTACTGTAATTAAAAAAAAAAAAAAAAAAAAAAAAAAAAAAA
>JABYPW010002582.1:0-10885 GCA_016880775.1 Phymatotrichopsis omnivora | reverse complement strand
AAAAAAAAAAAAAAAAAAAAAAAAAAAAAAAAAAAAAAAAAAGCAAGAAGTCTGTTTATGATATGTAATGTACTGTACAGAGAAATCCAATTGTACTCTTATCAAGCTAGGAAACTTAGATACAACCAACCGAGGTTAAGACTTAAGCCCGGAAAGAAACCAAGGAAACCGGAGAAGGAAAGAAACCACCACCGAAATAACATCCCTTGGGCACCTATTGATATGCTTGGGCAGGCTAGAAATTAGATTAGGAGTTCATCCAAAGGCTATATCTCCCGTCCTATCCTCTAAAGCGGGTAAGTTAGTCACCATGTTCCAGTCAAATAATCCCATACTAAATCGGTGCGTAGCATCTGTACCTGCTCCCTTTTCAACCAGCAGCTCCACAATGTTCCTATAATTGCCCCCTTCTTGCTGCTCTTAATGCTGTTCCATGTCTCGAACTCCCAGCGTTGACATTTGTCCCCATTTCCAACAACAGCCGAACAATCCGCTTCCTGCAGTGGCGTTCCAAAGAACCCACCATCAAAGTCGACATTTGCCCATTTTCTACCAAGATCTTTCCAATATTCTCGTGACTATTCTTCACCGCAGCCTTCAGAGCCGTTCGAACGTAAATGTTGCTAGTGTTGACATTTGCTCCATTCTCTAATAGCAGTACCACGATCTTCTCATATCCCCCATCTGCTGCGACCTGCAGGACCGTCCCATAGTGTATACTGTCAGCATTCACGTTTGTCACTTTCTCCAACAGCACCGCCAAGATACTCTCATGACCATGATACGTTGCAGCTTGAAGTGCCGTCCCGTATAATCCACCCTCAGTATTGACGTTTGCCCAGTTTTTTAGGAGAGCTTCACAAATTTCTGTGGCCATTTGATGTTGCGGCCTGCAATGTCATCCCATTATGGCCGCTTTCAGTGTCTGCGTTTGCCCCACTCTCCAACAGCAGTTGCAAAATCCTTTCATAACCTTTGCTAGCTGCAGCCTGAAGTGCTGTTCCAAACAGCCCACCTTTAGCACTGACATTGGCTTTATTTTCCAAAAGCAACCGCGTGATGTTCTCGTGTCTTTTGACCGCCGCCGCTTGGAGTGCTGTCCCAAATAACTCGCTCTCAACGTTGACATCGGCTTCATTTTTTAATAGTAGCCTCACAACTTTCTCCTGACCGTTTGATGCCGCAGCTTGCAACGCTGTTGCGTAATGTCGATCTCCATCGTTGATATTTACGCCACTTTCCAACAATAGCTGCAGTATGCTCTCGTGATCCTGATCCGTCGCTGCGATTAAAGTAAGTTCATATTTTCTGCTCATTTCACTCTTGTCGACGGGCTTATCCATCAAATCCACCACCGTATTACCCAACCAAAAAAATGCAGCGAAACACAACCCGTTGACCTCATCCACAAGTAACCGGTAGCGGATGTCGTGTTATAGTTGCTCATACTGTAATAAAAAAGTGCAGACTTCTAAACACATAGCATAATTTCCCGGGTATATATCCGGATCGTCCGTAAGGAAATCTTTTAGCAGTAAAAGAAGGTCTTGGTCAGTATCTCGAGAATAGTTGGCATGCTCGCCCCAGGAAAAAAAACGTTGCATACTCCAGAAGTTCATATTATTCCAAGAGCTGTACGAAATTTGAGTCGCTTGAGAGGCCAAGGGACCGTCCTTCTCCGTAATTTTTGAATAAAAGGTATGTGAGACAAATTTTGCCGAAGTGTGCATGTCCTGACACCTCATTAAACCCTCAAAATCCGGAATTCTGCACCAGGAACTCTTTGGCAGAGAAGTACACCAAATGAACGGTCCCAGTGGAAGGTGAAGCCGGGCTTTCCCGAATTGAGCCGGACTTCTATCAACGATCCACACAGACTGATAATCTCATCGTTGATAAAACCCTCATCTATTGGATCGGAAATGTCATCTCGGCTTAGCGTGGTATCGCTTTCCTCCACAATGACTACTCAGCCAGTTCCTTGACTAACAAAGGCTTCATCGCAAACAATGTTCATTGCAAGATCATTATTGCTCGTGCTCTGTCTTTTGGTCTTAGCTTACGGATTTGGTCTGTATCCCACCCGTAAGCACTACAAAGCCCGGCAGATTCGGAAAAGATATCTTCCAGCTGCTTGGATGATTTTCCCGGCTTCAAGCGATCTCGCTCTAGTCGTACAAGTAAAAACATTCCTTCAGAATTTTCCGATAGTTTCCTGGCCAATGGTTCCTGGAACTCCGGATGTTTCGTTCCCAATTGCTTATTTATAAGGGTTGCGGAGTAGCGGAAGATATCCGGTCTCGTATGTTCTTTTGTTATTACGCACTCGGTGGCGCGCACGTGCATCGGTATCACTTCGCCTAGGAGATTTTTCTGATATCCGGGACGTCTTGACTTACGACGAGAAACTTCGCAGCTGCATTTCGCGTGGACTCTAGAAGTTGTTCCAGAAAGTCACCCTGATCTCCAGATTCGCACCCAGTGCATTCACCAGACCCATCTACTATGAGGTAGCTGCAGGGCGTTCCGCCAAGGATATTCCGGAATAATTCCCAGACTTCGCTTTGTGTTGGAGGGCGTAGTTCCTTAACTTGGATCTTTTCTCTTATTGACTGGACCTCCGTTAACGCATCGAGCCACTCGGTTGCAAGTTGCGCTATCCATACCCGAAGGATGGAGACGGGATCTCTTTTGACAGCGTGGTCATGTACGCAAAAAAAGTAAACCACCGGGTGTGGGGATGTCCATTTTAGATATTCGATAATCTGTGCGGAAATAACGGTCTTGGCGAATCCAGAAGGGCCATGAATCCACAAAAAACATCGATTTTCCAGGCGCGTTAACTACCCCTTTCTACTTGATGAATTTTTTATGTCCCACTATCCATTCGCATGTGACTGAACAACGTTCACGCCGCGCTTTATCGTACTCGTCTGCGGTGAAGGAAGGGTCAAGCCATTTCAGCGTCCTCTCACGCTCCTCGCCTTACAGGAGTCAGGATCGGTGAAAAAACTTGGTTATGCGGTAATATGTAATTGGTGATCATACGTTTCAGATAGCCTGTTATCTCCCGCTGATGGCGTTCTACTTTAATCATTCGCGCTGCTTGCTTTCTTGTTTCATCTTATCATAAGCGTAGAGTTAGCTCTCACTGCAGAAATACATGGAAAAAAAAGCCAAAAGTCAGTAATTACCGCTTATACATAACTGGATCTTGTTCAGGAATTTAACCACCTCTGTAATTTCCTCATTAACCTCTTCAGAAGGTGTTAAAGCATATAATTGGTTGAAAAGGGCAATAAAGTCATTTGTTAGCCTTCGAATTTTCTTCTTATGCTTGACCGCCCATAAAAACTTCCGCTTTAACTTCGTCTTGCTTTGCATTGCCTCAGCAGCTCGATTAAGGTTATCTTGGGTATGCTGGAATGTTGATGGGCAAATAACGCTATTTATAAACCCACCCTGGAGTCCATATTTTTTGGTGAGTTTTTCAGACTTTGTGAAAATGTTCTCGACACAAGTCAGAATGTTGTAGACTGCTCGAACTTCCTCGCTTTGGTGCAATTTGGCATGATGTTGAGCTCTGGTAGCGTTATTGGCAACGCCGATCCCTCCACCCCACCTCTTGTATAGAAATTTCTTCGTTTCAAACTTTACTCGATTCGCTTCGCTTCGAAGTCGACTCCAAGACTCCCACAGTATTTGATTTGTTCTAGTACGTTCAGGTAGGTGTTGCACAACCCAACAAGGCCGAGTACGCCGGTAGCTAACCCAGTAACTTCCATGAAATTCCCAAAGACAATGAAGTTTGCTGTCGATGCCTTTTGTCAGCCAAAACAGACAACTAGTACGTCTTCTGATATATCACTTTCGGCTTCTGATATATCACTTTAGCTTACTGCGCAGTAGCTGTATTATGAGTGCAAAATACTTTCACCACTTCCGATACTTATGGAAGGGTGTCGAATTGATGACTTGGATGCAATTTTTTTTTTTTTTTTTGATCAATGCTGCAGCATTCGTGGGTAGTTAATTATAGCGGCCGTCGTGTTCGTGTTCGGTGTGTACTGCAGTAATTTTGAATCAACGCAGCTCAGAAAGAACTTTTCTTTTTCTTCTTCTTCGCCGATGGCTGCGATAGGAGAAATATCTGCTTCGAGAAAGTTGGCGGAGCAAGGAGACTAAGGCTTCGTGGGCGGCTGCTGATGCTTCGGGAGTTGTTGTGGCTTATAGGCGCCGTAACAATTGTAAAAGGCACAAGTTACTCATTTATTCTGCAGGAGTACTCAGGTGTGAGGGTAAATGATCGTAATTCTTTCTGAGCCAATCGTTCTGTCTGGGCGCGAGATCAGCCCAATAAGATAGGGTTACGATCACTTTTTTCCTCACAATAATGAGGAAAAGCACTAATAGGAGGAAAAGCACTAATAGGAGCAAAGCAGCCCTGCATCAATGGGCGCTCTACCATACTTTTTATCAGATTCCGATCACTTTTCTCTATACTCTAGCACATGTTCTACTAAATGAGCATCTTACCCTTGCAATGCATATGCAAACTATTGTAATCATCGTTAGCTAATGAAGTGGTACGGGAAGGCAATGGACTTTGTATATGTATTGTTACATGATACAGCTTAAAGCTGTTGGCAAGCTGTAGAGTACATGCACCTGAAAATCGTGTCAAAAGGCATGAATAGTACGGTCGAAAAAGCTCATTGATATCAAACTAAACCATACCATTATTTTGGGAATATTCTATGAGCGTTAACTCAGTCCCACTGTTGACGAACTACGTACTTCGGCGAACCAGACTAAAAATAGCGCGATCCGGCTCTCGAATGTCCACAGAGCAAAAAGAGAGAGTCCTGTTCAGGGACAACAGCACGAGAAGCAACGTTAATAAAAAATAATATCAATAATAAAAATAAAAAGGACATGGTACCGACATCCAATAATTTCGCTTCCTTAGCAACCACCTGATTACGAGGCACTGCAGACGATTTACCTTAAGTTGTCCACCGATATAATTGAAACGTTGTATATGCATTACAGGGTTTTTTTTTGTGTTTTTTTTTTTCAACCTAACGGCGGTAAACGTGTCATAGGCTAGTGCTCTAACAATGCCATGCATACGGAAACCGCGTGCAAATAATACATTTCAGAGCTCCAAAGGCAGATAATCTCGCGTGCGAGTTCACTAGGTGGCTTGTGCTATACGTAATCTACGAATTTATATGCCAAATATCCATGTCTTTGCTCTTAATTGAGTGTACACGCCCTGTCCATACAATAGTGACCGATAGGAAATCAAAATCCTATATGCCAAATATCCCAAAAGAGTACCTTTCAGCCCTTCGTGATGTCATTCCACCTTTCTTTGGCTAGCTATATTAGCGATCGCTACGCTCCACTTGTAGATATTCAGCTAATGCTGCCCAATGTTGAATTTCAATTGCCGCATCACCTTGCAGAGGAAAAATGTGAAACGGAGCCCCTGTGCAGTACTTTTGACGTCAAACTAAATTCTCTTCCCTTTCCTATTAACCGTATCCTACTCTTCGTGCTGACGTGTATCAATAATTTGCAATAGACGGCGTTGGCATCCATAAGAGAACAAAAATGACCTATATAGGCTGGAGTTTTAGGCGCTATCGATAAACTCATGTTAACATGCCAGTTAGGACGAGGTTGATGAGCGAGATACGTACTGGCGATTGCTTAAAGAACACCATAGACCATAACCCTAACCATAATCATATTTCATAATTTTAAAAACAATCATGCTATTCGCAGAATATAATAGCTCAAGTATTTAAAATAAAATTTGTAGAAAACTATCAGAATCAACCATTAACAAATGATCTACTCTTGCCCTCCCTCTTCTCCCTGAGCTCGATTAAATCCAGGTAGCGGCGAATTTATATGCACTTAATTATTGGTGGAATAATCGAAGCCGAGAGTAATACTGCTTTCTTAAGATTGGGTCAGCATGAATCCAGAAAGTGGGGACTAGATAGACATGGACCGTTGGACTACACAGATGGATAATATTGCACCAATGGCGAAAGTTACAAAAAGACCTGATATCTGAATGGGGAAGGAAAACTCTATCAATCCCTGCAAAGACAAGTTAACAACATACTCTTTGAAGCTTTACCCTAGCTCTCAATATTCTCGATTTTATGCATATAACCTTTTTTTAGCTGCTACGAAAGGGACTATTGTAATACAAGCAGAGGTATAATGTACTGGAAGAGAATCCTCCATCTAGGAGCCTTCACCCCTTGGAGGAAAACAATATGGTTTTATTCTTTTCATATCGTGGTAAATCCACGTCTATAGCAAGCCTTAATGCACCATCGGAATTGCTGAAAGATAGCTAACAGCGCGGGAAACTCCATAAAATTTCATCAGTTTCCATATTCACAAAGACAAGTGCTCCGGCCTGAACCTGTCGGAGTGTCGGAGGAACAGCTCAATACCGATCGAGAACAAGAGAGAGGGGAGCGTAGGAATGTTAGGGAGACCAGTAGGTCATTGCGACATGGCTGGATTCTTTTTTTGCGTAAAGAACACTGTCTCAATCGCCCGCCTGGCCCGCCCGCCTAAAAGGTCTAGGCTGGGCGGGCTAGCCTACAAGGAAACTTTTGGCGAGAGGGCAACCGCCTGACGGTCGCCCAGCGGTTTAAGATTAAAGTGGAATAACGGAACTTAAGGTATAGAGAATTTTGTTCGTTGACCTATATCAAATACAGAATTAAAAACATACATTTTTTTTCTATGAGTCCCAAGCCATTAATCCCTCTTGCTTCCAAGCCCGCGGACATTCAACCGCCTCAACTATATCCACCTTTAGACGATGTCGACGGTCCGGAATCATTAACTTTGAGCCCAGATAGATGGTAGGAAATATTCACAATATAAATATACCAAGGAATTTCCGTAGGTGTCGTGGTTCTCCTAGTAAATTTCCTAATATCGGTGACGCGTAGATACAGGCCTAATTCAGGAGGAAAAAAAAAAAAAAAAGCTTGCCGGGCTTATCTCCATCGTTAGAGCCGTGAATCTCGCTCTGATTATTCGCATTAACGGAGGTTATTTGAGACAATGCATAACCTCTAACGAATCCATATACCGTCTCGGAGAGTACCGAGGAAGGTATTGGGAAGGACATGAGCAATTTTGGAACTTTGCAACGAAAACTTCCGCCGGGTGGGATGGTAAGGCAAACTTTATAGGTAAAAAAGAGAGATAGGTTTCTTCTGACGTGACTGCAAAAGAGGTAATCGGGTTAAGCCATGTTAGCCCGTTCAGGTAATGAAACCGCCTAAACCGCCCGCATAAACTGCCCACATAAACCGCTGATATAAACTGCCCACATAAACTGCCTAAACCGGCCCCCAAACTGCCCGTCCAAACCGCCCACCTAAACCACCCACCAAGACCGCCCAAATTACCCAAACCGCCTACCTAAGCCACCCGATTAGCCTACCCAGTAGCTTAAAATTAGACGACTATCCCATCCAAACAGTGTGTGTGTGTGTAGGGGGGGGGGGGGGGGGGGGGGGGGCGGTTGAGAAAAATCGAGCAACAATCGGAAAGCCAAACGGAAACAAATATACCCGAAACAAATGGAATACCCGCCACAAAAACTGCACAACGCGATTCCCCAAATCACTCCAAGAATGAAATAGGAAACAAGAAACAAAAACAAAAGCACAAAATCCATTGCATGTTCATTCCAAACAAGATGTTCGTCACCGATACTTAGTATTTCGGCACTTCTCTTTATCACTAGTTTTCTTCTTTTATAAAGCATTTTCTGCGAAGCTCATTCAGAGCAATAGTTACTTTGGCGTTTTGAAGAATGTTACTAACGTGTATAAAGATTTAATCTTGCTGCCTGGCAATGCTGAAACTGTTAAATAATGGATAAAAACAGGATTAAAAATAGAGTTTACAATACGCTCTAATGAAAAAAAAAAAAAAAAAAAAAAAAAAAACTGATATCGGGGTGCATAGAAATCCAAGTATAAATAAATGTGAACAGACTAGTGGTCCAGTGTGAAACTAGTTAGGGCTTTGCAACTGTAGTCTAATGCTCAACGACAGGGGCTGGTTGCAGGTTGGTGCGGACCGGACCGAGATTACATGTATGTATAAGCCTAGTTCTACCTGAACAGGAATGCACCCATCAATTACGATGTAGAAGCCATACACAGTCGTGTTATCGTCCTTTTACGGTCGATCACGTTGATGCCCAAATAATTTTTCAATTCGAACTGGGGAAAAAGTAATGCAAATACAATCTGCAGTTGGGTGCCGGTGGCGGAGGGCCAGGGAATAATAGAACGTATGCTCAACACCAGTGCTAGAGATGGGTAGACATACTACATGTACACGTACAAAAAGCCAAAATTATCCGATCTGGAAATTTCTCCCACCATTAACCTAACAAGCTCCAAATCAAATCAATCGGCCAGGTTCCGCTGGGGGGAGGTTGTCCGGGCAACGAACGGGTCTAAAATTTAGAGTAGAGTATGTGGTTCCCCAAGAGACAAGCAGTCCCTTGGGCTGTTGAGACATGGGAGAGTGGTGCCCTTGCATTGGACCAATCAGAGGATAAATAAACACCTGGAGGGCGTTTTATTGGTCCTTGAATCCTGATCCCAAGGGGATCAATTGAGATCTGCGAGGGATACTACCGAAAAAGGACTGGAAATTGTAGATAGCACACGTGGCTAACCGAACGATTTCCTTGCTTAATTTACTCCGATCCCTGTCATCCGCAAACTTTAGGCCGCCCACTCCGCAGACGGAGCCAACGATCTGGGATTTGTCTCACTTATTGGAATGTGCATCTCACCGCTTATGTGCTCGCATGCTAGTAGTGCAACATATAAAGAGGGAAGATTCTGAGGCTCTTCTTTCCCTTTCTTCTTGCTCTTCAAGAAAAAGTACTCATCCACCGAGCTGCCATCGCAAGCACGGTGCTTATCGACAACGAATAAACAACGATCGTAGGGAAACGAATAGTGAAAAGGTGAGTTGCGTGACAGGATTGATGTCGCTGCCTTAATTCATTTTCAATATTAATTCGCTTTGCTTCGGTTTGGGATGATTGGAGTGGAATTATTACTAATGCTCGTTGGGCAGTTTCCAAGTGAAGGTCTCTACAGGAGTCTTTTGAAAATGTATGTTTGGAAGTAAGTTAGAATCCTTTCCTTTCGCTTCATGCTTTGCTTTTCGCTTGTATACTGCATTTTTGTTCCTCGCTGTTTGCACATTTGTTCTTGCCTGGCTTTTTGTGATAGCGTTCTTGTCCAGAGTGTGCCAAGCATGTGTTGCAACTGCAAGCCTTTCATCTATCATTTCTGCATATAATCCTTATATCTCTCGGAAGCTCGATTCCCCCACCTGCGGAAATAACGCTAACCAGGCCCAATTTAGTCGTTATGAAGAAGCTGGCAGCGATAGCGACGGTAGCGAGGCCTCTGTGGAGCTGATCCCGGTGCGTACTCGGCAGACAGGTAGAAATACATCCACATCTACCGCCGAGGCATCTGCGTTTAGCTACGATTGCTCCGTCTGCAACAAGAATTTCAAGAAGAAGGGCGACTTGAAATCGCACAAAGACGCCGAGGATGACCATCATTATTGCCGGAAATGTGATCGCGACTTCGCCACCGAGGAGAGTTTGAAACTTCACAGGATCAATAGTAATTTTCATATTGTCTGTACTGATTGTGACCGCGAGTTTGAGAGTTCGGGGGGATTGGCTCGCCATCGTGAGCAGGTATGTTATGGATTGATAGTTTATATATGAAGAGTTTGACGCCGATGGTGAAAGCAGATGCACAAGAAATCCCAAGAAGTCCACTGCCCCGGTTGTCTCAAACCTTTCAGGAACGTCTCTGGCCTAGTCCAACATGTCGAGAATGATCTCTGCGAAGGTGGCCTCAAGAAACACGTACTCCAGCGCAAGGTCGAAGAAGCCAACCACGCCCTCGCAAACTTCAACATCTCCGACGAAACACCCTCCACCCACGTCTGGCACAACGGCATCGCCCCCTTTAACAAGTCTGACTCCGCACGCGAGTCAAAGGCCGTTCCTGCTGGAGGGACTACTGTCACTGGCAGCAATAATAGTCGGGGTATTTCGTTCCTGGACTATACCAATGTGGGCGGTGAGTCCTCGACTAAGAGAGAGTTTGAGATGAAGTGGACCCTCGAGGATGTTAAAGAGCACTATCATCCGCAATCGAAAAGTTGGAAGTGTCCATATGCCAGGTGTCAGAAGAAGTATCCACGGGGTCCTTCTTTGGTTCAGCATTTGAACAGTCCTGCACATGAAGCATTTAACTTTCGGTTAGTCCCCATACATTTAATCCATTCCTCTCTCGGCCGCCTCAATCCCCTGTACTCCATTTAGGACATTCAAAAGTGAAATATGCTAAAATATATCTATCATTTTCAAGGTGTCCTAAATGCCTCAAACGCTTCCAATCATCCTCCAGTATCCTTCAGCACGTCGAGTCGAACACCTGCGGTATCGGCGAAACTTCCCATGCGGCAGCTATTACCCGAGGCTTATCTGGGAACCTGGTCAGCGTCAAGCTTATCCCCCCCGAGGAGGAGTAGCATTAATGTGTCAAATTTCATTTGCTTACTGTAATTATTTTTTCCAACAGGTGGGAAATTAGCGTTACCAGAGCAGTAGAGCTTAGGTTGTGAGTACAACAATTATAAGGGCAAAATATGTTGATCAGGGATGAAGTTTTCATGACTCTGTCTTGCCCAACGTTTTTGCTCATGTTTCTTGGGTGCTTGGGTCTTGGTAATAACCTTTTTTTTTTTTTTTTTTTTTTTTTTTTTTTTTTTTTTT
>JABYPW010002581.1:0-10886 GCA_016880775.1 Phymatotrichopsis omnivora | reverse complement strand
TTTTTTTTTGTTTTTTTTTTTTTTTTTTTTTTCATAATGCATATACACAAGACTGTTTCCAATCGACATTTATTATCAACCGGCTTTATATTAGTGTATTGGCGAATCATCGAGAGAAATTTCACCCTGGTCCCGGCTACCACTTGTGTCTCGGGCCTTAGCCGAATGTTTGCATGGCATTTGGCCTACCTGCGATAACAAATCTTTACATTTTTTTGAGAAGCTACATAAGCATGGCGACAAACAGAGACAAGTCTTGATACATACTTTATGGGTCGCCGAACCGGTCAAACCCTCTGTTACGGTGCAGTGAATTACATGTATGTGCATACTGGAATCACTCATGCGGCTTGTCATAGATACTGCAGCGGAAAAGGGGGGTTTCCAAGACCCAGCTGCAGTCAGCTCGCGATAGGATCTATCGAGCCAAATGTTTTAAACAAATCCGCCCCCACACGCTTCAATTTTCAACTGATTCGGCACTATCGGATAACTTGCTCAAATAGCTTCCATCTTACATGTAGTGTGCACCGACAACGTTTTCGAGAACTCCAAGGTTCCTTTTCCGTTACTATTCCCTATACTTCGCAGTCTAACAAGAGTGTAGGAACTCTAGCTGAACAAGAAATTACATGAGCAACACCATTTCGAGCAAACTCTGATGCGCTGAACCGGGCAGCTCCAGGATTAATGTTCAATAAAAAAACGAATACTCCTACTTCTATTATTAATTATTTGGTTTATTAATTAATTAATTGTTTATTTTATTTTATTGTTACCTTAAAATGACTAGACCAAATCACTTATTATTAATAATAAGGCCCAGATGCCTTTAATCTGTCAGCCTATATAACTACTATTTCCCAGGAATTTCACGACTCCATCGTTCACTTTTAGCTTATCTCAACCACTTACAACTTTTCTCAACTACGTAGCTGAAGTGTGGATACCGCCCGCTACAATCGCAACTAACTAGATCTCGTCGGAATCTCGGGTTCACTCAACCGCCGACCGCGAAACAGGCAACTTCTCTTACCTCATCTTCGTTGAGATTATTTCCCTATAGGAGGGTGACTGCCCTTACCAATCACTCTTTTCACCCATAAACATCCCGGTCGGCATCCACGAGACTTCACAGATTTTCCGCATAACCCCCACATTATCACTAACTTCGCACCAATCCCATCTCACCATCCAGTTAACTCCGCCAACAGAAATTCCCAAATCGCTCCAGTTCCGGCTCACAACAATACTAATCTTCCTCTCGCCTTGTCCAACGTTGACACTCTCCAATTCCACACCCTACAAATATTTCAAAGCCCTCACACCCAGCACCGGCATGTATCTACATCACCTTGCAGGATGCCGCATATCCGTACTTTGGCCCATGTATATGCAGAATCTCCATAAATTCGATAGCGATTACCGAGGTCTACTTTTCCAAGCAATAGTGTAATATGGCATTATCGAAGGTTACATCTTTCCTGCAATTGCATCACCCTGAGTCTCTAGTTCAACGTTGTAACCAGAACTTTGTTGAATTAGGTATCTTTCCAAGGAATATAATGCTTTGATATATGGCATTGAAGATCGGCCTTGGAACGGCTTCTCTGTGATCATGCGTTATCACTCGAGATTTATGAAAAAAAAAAATTTATGTGCATATCTGTGGAGAGTTTACGCAGGATAAGTCTGCACTCGGTGCTCATTATTTTTGATAGGAGTTGTAAATTTAACATGCGGTTTGAACATGTTATTTGCGTAAAGTGATATTGAAGGAACAAAAATAAGTGTTAAAAAATCTTCTGTTGTTATACTCAATTATTTACTCGAGCAAGGGCTCTATCAAAGAACAGCATGCTCGGATAAAGACCGCTTTCCACATGCCACGTCACTAAACTGGCCCCTTTCTTTGTTCAACGCTTCTTCTCGGGGCGAGCCCCTTGGGTCCCCAACTCAACGCTTTGCCGGGCTGATATCCCCTGCCACTATCGCTCTTACTTTTAGGCGTGATCTAGGTTTTCGAAGTGTCCACCCCAGAGTGTTGATCTAGATTTCCGCCGCAACGCCTTTGACCGAAGCGACGTCGTTAAACTACACCACCCTGCTTCTTCGTCGGTCGCTATGCGCCGGTGCGTCCCTCGGGATGAATAGTGTGACCTGGTGATGTCCAAAAACCCACCACCTGCTTTTTCGCTGGTTTGCCATCACCATGCTTTTGGGGGCTTTTTCTAGCCTTTTCCCGATGGGTTTTGGTTTCTTAGCTGTTTTCTTAGCTGTTTTCTCCCCTTTACCGCTGCACTTACGATGAAGGCTCGTTACGGCTAGTTCTTCAGGCCTTCGGGCACTTGCTTCCCCTTATGATCCCATTCTTGTCTTGGTAGTACCTTGTGTTTTCCGGTCTCTTAATACTTTCTCTATGCCGAGTTCCCTTCGGGCGGCAGATCTTTGGTGTTAGTAGGCTAGACAGAGGCGGCGCAGTGAGACTTTAGGAGGTCTTGATGGGTTTCGGATCGTTTAGGTTCACTAGGGTTTTTTGCGACATACCTGAGGGTTGCGAGATTTGTACCTTTAAACAAATAAATGGAAATATCTCTCTCTTACTCGAGCAAGGGCCGCAAGACATAGTGCAAACGCCGTGGTGACTCTCTACCCTTTCCATTTATCCATCTAAGTGATAAGCAACTGCTAAGCGTAATTGCCTCCTTATCAGTATTGTGGGTATTAAAATCATTCAGGGGTGAAGACTCGAAAAGTTGGAGCGATAGGATAAGTACGATGTTAAAGAGAAAGTTTGCTTTGTCTTAAGCTATATATGGTTTTGTATACCGAAGGGTTATCAAAAAATGCAAGGGGGTAAAGGTAGTAAGGGCTAACAAAATGATATCTCAAGGCAACAAAAGACCCGTCTCTTGGGGTCTAAACCACACTTTCGTAAGATCTTCCGCGACCTCCTGCGCACCCTTAGCCGCCTCCTCCTTGGCATTGGCTCGACATTCGATATACACTACCCACCATCAGTACTCGCAGCTAATTTTCATAAAAGCAAATAGAAACATACTTTTAATCTTCGGCTCCGTCCCACTTCCCCTAACCGTGAAACGAATTCCGCCCTCAAGTTCAACAGTAATCATCTCCGACCCCCGACTAATCGGTAACTTCGGCACCTTATCTACCGTGGCAGAATCATATCCCACAGTCAAGTCCCTCCATCTAATAATCTTCCTGCTCCCGACTTTCTCAGGATGCGGGTCCCCTTGTTTTCGGATTGAGGCGAATACGGACTTCGTCAGCGCCGGATCTGGGGAAATGAAGTAAGAATTTTCCGATTGGAAGTATCCGTATTTTTTATACAACTGCTCTAGTTTACTGTAAGGGGTGAGGCCTTCAGCCGCCCATTCCTGTGCCATGGTTACAAAGACAGAGGCTGCGGCTATGCCGTCTTTGTCATAGACGACGGGGGAAAACATATACCCGATTGCCTCTTCGAAGGCATATATGGCATCGTACCCTTGGGATTTCCGTAGCTGTGCTTGGTTTCCCAGCCATTTAAATCCCGTCAATGTTTCATCGTAATGGAAGCCTTCAATGGAAGCCATAACGGAAAGCATCTGTGTTGAGACTGTTGAAGCAAACATCGCGAGCTTGTTAAGTTTATCGAGATTCGCCGCTTTTCGTTTATAGACGGCGAGTGTATGTGCGGCGAAAAGAACACCGAGCTGGTTACCCGTGAGGATTTCCCAAGTTCCGTCTGACCGCTTTTCGGCGGCAGCGAAACGGTCGGCGTCTGGGTCACTGGCGAGGACAAAGGGGATGCTGTATTTGTTGGCTGTGGAAATTGCAAGTTCGAGGGCACTTTTTTCTTCGGGGTTTGGGAATTTTGCGGTTGGAAAGTTGGGGTCGGGTTTTGCTTGTTCCTCGACAACGACCATGTTATGTTCCAAACCCATGTTTTTGACGGCTTGAGTCATGAATGGAAGACCAACGCCGTGCATGGGGGTGTAGGCGAATCGGAGCTCAGGCTTTTTTCCGTCTACTTTCGATTCCGTGATTTTCTTTAAAGATTCAAAATAGGAGTCCCTAATCTTATCCAAAGGCTTTTCGACAGAAGAACCGGACTTGTCCACAAGGTCTTCCTCCCAACATGTCGGCTCCAGGTTTTGCTCGATTTTTTGTGCAATGTTTTTGTCGTGTGGAGGGATTATCTGACAGCCGTTGGACCAGTAGACCTTGTATCCATTGTCTTGAGCGGGGTTGTGGGAGGCTGTAATCATTACTCCTGCTGTAGCATGTAGAGATGTCACGCCAAAGGGGACTAGTGGCGTGTGTACGAGATTATCATAGAAGTAAACCTTAATACCGCGGGAAATCATAACGGCGGCAGACAACCGTGCGAATCGTCGACTATTGTGACGGTGATCATGGCCAATGACGATGGAAGGTGTGGAGGAAAACTCGAGGATATAGGCGGCTAGGCCTTGGGATACCTGGATTACGGTTACGTCGTTCATGTAGGCAAAGCCAGCTTGCATACGTGCCCGAAGACCTGACGGGAGTTAGGTAGGAGCGTGACATGTTGTGATGGGAAATACCTGCAGTTCCAAACTTAATACCTGGTAATAATAATCGTTAGTCATGTGCAGATAACTGTAGTTGAGGGAGCTCACGAGTTCGCAGGCGGCGCTCAAGCTCTTCGGTGTTGTTTTCATCAAGAAGCTTTTGGATCTCTGCTCTGGTATCTCCATTCTAACATTCAAAAATGAGAGCTGTTAGTTGAGCGGGCCCATTGTGAGAATATTGGAAATGAAAGAATGAAAAGCTTGCCTTATCCCACTGGAGCCATTGGGCAGCGAGATCCTGAATGGAAGACATGGCGGTAAGTTGATTTGGTGTTTGAATAGATGCGGTGAGTTGATTTGGTGTTGTGAATAGATGCGGAGAGCTATATGGAGCAGTTAGGGGAAGGAGGGGGACTGACATCATGGGGCGGGGTGCTGAGGCTCTGCATCTTATCTTATCTCCAGTGCTGATCGGAGAATCCGACAACGTGGTAGGTACGAGTTGCCCAGACCACACTACTCGGAGAAATGTTTGAAATTTTGAATTACAGCTCGGCGGAGCACTGGTGCTACATTTGGTAGAGCATCCACATAGCATACTATTTGTTAGCACTCTTTGGCCGTATTAGTTGGAAACCAGGGTATGAAGCCAGAGCCGTGTCTTGTTGAGGTGCTGGCTGTATGACCTCCATCTCTCGGCATCGAAGCAAAACTCCAAGCGTCAATTGGCCAAGGAGCGGAAAGATCACTGGAACGGAGAGCACAAATAGCATGACTAAGCATGATTCACCGCCGCAGCTCGGCTGAGCCACGCAACATGTCAACTTGTAATATCGGTTTCCAGCCGCTGTATTCCCCAGCAAGTCTCTAGAAACCCCTCAATCCCGCACCTCACTACGCCGTCTGCACCGAAGCAGAGCTTCCCGAGCTGCTACCCGACACTCACACAATATAGAACTCAGTATTCAACACTACGCCTGTCCTTTCCTCAGCTTCTGACAACTATTCATTATATACAATCCCGGACACTGTTGAGAGGGGTTCTTGAAACTTGCGAAACTGGAGTACGCAACCGCCAGAATGGCCGCGAGGGATCGGTTCGGCGCTTTCCCCGCGGAACCAAATCAATCACAGCTGCAACGGTACATACGTATGTAACCTCTGGTGGGATGGGGAATTGATGATCGTGTACCTCTGGGATTGCTACTCAGTGATTGTGAGGGGTGCAGTAGGATCTGAATGCTGATATGGGAGAGTAGAGAGTGCATGCGATCCAACCAATTTCGAACCTAACCTGGCGCTGAACTTGGAGATTGTGGATTTGATCAAGCAAAAGAAAGGCAATGCGTAAGCTCCTTTAACCGACACAACGTTATGATATGGAGTTCCAAAGACTGACTTATACAGTCCACGAGAAGCTGCTGTCGCAATCGTTAATTACATCAACCATCGGAATCCGAATGTTGCTCTTCTAGCCCTTGCCGTGTGTCATCTCAAAATATCGCCCTTTGGTTTATCTTCTGGCATAGAGCTGATAGAATGTAGCTCCTGGACATATGTGTCAAGAACTGTGGCTACCCTTTTCATCTCCAGATCTCAACAAAAGACTTCCTCAACGACCTTGTCCGGCGATTTCCCGAAAGGCCACCCGTCCGGCCCACCCGTGTGCAACTGAAGATCCTTGAGGCAATCGAAGAATGGAGAGCGACAATATGTCAGACCAGCCGGTACAAAGAGGACCTGGGCTTCATCAGGGATATGCATAGGCTGCTAAGTTACAAGGGTTATATATTTCCGGAAGTGAGGAGGGAGGATGCGGCAGTTCTGAATCCGAGCGATGTAGGCCATCCCGTGGTCCTCATTTAAGATTTATAATATGTGTGCAGTGGAATAAAGCGGCGGTAATTTGGGGCAGTGGAGGGAATTGTGCATGTAAATGGCGGGAATTTACTAATGTTGAACCACAGACCCTGAAATCGGCAGAAGAGATGGAGGAAGAAGAAAGAGCCGCTCAATCTGCGAAACTTCAAGAACTTATCCGAAGGGGAACGCCCGCAGATCTGCAAGAAGCGAACCATTTGATGAAAATTATGGCCGGGTACGATCAAGCTTCGAAAACGGACTACAGGGCGAAGGCGGCGGAGGAATTGGCGAAGCTACGGCAGAAGGCGAAATTGTTGGAGGAAATGCTAGGAAGGGTTAATAAGGGCGAGACTATTGGGCAACAAGATGCGTTCGAAGTAAGGATCTGAATTTTAACTATTGTTATTAACTTATTCAACTAACTGGCATACGTTAAAGGACCTAGCAAATTCCTTAAAAACCGCACAACCAAAAATTCAAAAAATGGTCGACGAGGAAAGCGACGATGCTGAAGCGGTCGTAAAATTGCTAGAGCTAAATGATGTCATTAACACTACACTAGAAAGATACAAACTGGTCAAAAAAGGTGATCTCGATGCAGCAAGGAAATTGCCGCCTACAGCTGGTGTTTTGCCTCCAGCTCATAGCGGACCATCAACTTCTTCCGCTGCAGCAGAGGTATCCTTGATTGATCTTGATAACGACACCAACGGCGGCGCTGGGTCGTCGAGTTCTGCGGCGGCGAATGCTGGTTCCCTAGAAGATGACTTGTTGGGATTGTCATTTAATGATAGCAACGCATATGTGCAACCGCAGCAAAGTGGCGGGATCGCATTGGGGTTTGGGGCTAATACTGGTATTTTACTTAACCTCTTAAATCTATTACATTACACGAAACGCTAATTAGAGTAGGTATCCCCGGCCCACCATTAATATCCTCCACCATTCACTCCAACACTGCCAGCCAACAACGTCAAGCCACCACACCCACTCCGCCAAACACAATATCCCCTTCTCCTCCAGCTTCTTCCTCGCCATTTACATCCCCTTCTCCGCAAAGCAGCCTTATGGCAATGCTCTCGACTTCAACTTCAAATAACGGTAATAATAATATTAATATTGACGACGACGAATGGGCATTCACGTCGGCGCTCCCACCAGGATCCGAACCAAGTGCGAGCGAAGTGGTGATCTTGAATTCGAATCTTGGAATTGTCTTGGAGGTTGGAAGAACCGGGGATGCAGTGGTGTTGAAAGCGAGGTTCTCGAATTTGCAGGGAAACCCGTTAGCGGATTTGACGTTTCAGATGGCCGTTACTAAGGTTATTATCCCGTGAGTTAAAAATTGAATGTAAAAATTGACTGGTAAATAGACTCTCTCCCTGAGAATGGAGCCGCAAACAGGCCGATATTTGCAACCGCATCAAAAAGACGGGATCACGCAGGTTATAAAGGTTAGCGGCGTGCCGGGAGGCGGCGGAAACGTGAAGATGAGATGGAAGGTGTCGTACAGGGTTGGTACTGAGGGATTGGTGGAGGAGCAGGGGGTTATTGACAAGTTGCCGGTTGTGTAGCACTTGGCAATGTGGTGTATGATGTAGAGAATGAAGGCAATCGAATATTCATATTGGTTTACGTTTTTTTTTTTTTTTTTTTTTTTTTTCCTTTTTTTTTTTTTAAAAAAAAAAAAGGTGAAGTTTATAAGGGTGTGCTGCTTGATGGTGGAGTGGAGAGAAGCTATCATATCATATTCGCATCTAGCTCCGTGGGGCATGGGACTGGGAAGAATTGAATGTCAAGGCTGAGATGTAATGGCTTGGTAAATGATATTGCTTGGCGGGTAATGCTAAGCTTTTTTGTATTTTTGTATTTTTATGTATACATTTTTTATCTATATATCTATATCTATATCTATATCTATATCTATATATTTAATTTTATATTTCTAATTTAATTTGTGTATATTTCTTTACTTTTCTATATTTTTTCGCTCGCACTTTTGCAAAGTAGTTCGGAAAGTTGAAACGGGTCGTGGATGCGACGGATGCTGATTATGGCGCTTTGATACTTGAGCACAGTGAATTGCAAGGATTTACGTATGCAGTTGTGAATGAGAATGCATGATCATCATAGGTCATGTGGGATCAATATTAGCGTTTGATGAGACCGTGGAAAGTATGTATACTTGCATGTATATAGTTGCTGTATTCCTCTGACTCCAGTCGCATAGGATGCTGCGGCTACTGTTGGCGGTAATTACATGTTGGTGCTAATACTGCATTGGTATGATAATCATGAGGTATCACTCGGGATAGATGGCGTAAACATGAGTTGATAGAGTGCAGCGAATAGGTGTATTTGGTGGTAAAAAGAGAGGCATGGAATTTAGTGTGATCCGAGGTGGAAGCCGTGAAGGGGTTATGAGGAGCAGGAGAGCCAGAGTTGAAGGGGGTTGTGGAAGCGGTTTCGTGGTGCTTGTTAGCCATCGTTTGGTAGAGGCTAGCATCTTGTCTAAAAATTCGGAGGTCCGTTGCAGGATCTGAGTTAATTGCTTGCTGCTTGGAGCTCCTAGTAGAAATAGAGACTTTAGTCTTGGTATTTGTTAACTGGAGGCAATGAAAAATTCTTTCTCTTCATCTAAGAAAAAAAAAAAAAAAAAAGGAGAATGGAAGGAAGGAAGGAAGAAAGAAAGAAGAAGGAGGGAAGAAAAAAAGCAAAGAAAAAAAAATCAAGGGCAATTTGAAGACCAATTTATGGAAGTCCCCACCAATGCTGCGGTTCAGAGTCTCCCTGCCCTGCTCTCCATGAATCCTCCCCTGCCTACTATGCGCTTGAAATTTTTTCTCAAATTCATCGTAGTCGATATCCAGCCAGTCCTCTGGGTCCTGCTTCTAGGCCCATTTTCCAATTTTTTCATCCCCCGGTTTTCTCCCTTTCCCTAATGCTTCAATTTTCTCCATGATACTCTTTGTGGAGGTGAGGACAATTGAGGTGCCTTTTCGTTCAAACGTATCATTTCGAAGCCACATGTGACCTTATTCCGATATCTTTCGGCAAAAAATCTTTAATTCCTGGTGGAGCAAGTTTAAAACCACACCCTTTCGGCTGCCGAATACCTGCACTTTCAGCTGTATATAGAGGACCTTGTAAACTGCATGAATGCGGTAACCATATCCTCCAACCAGAAATTCTTCGTCTTGTACATGTACAAAGCCTACAAGGATATAGGATCACGGAGATAGAAGGTCTCTTTTGCTGGATTTATAGCTTCTGGGTGAGCTTGCAGGATATTGTTATTTACCGCAGAACCTGGATTATGGCGTGGAGGTGCTCATATTCGCTTTAGGTACTTGGTAATGGGGGAAGAAGGCCTCTTCTTCGATGAGGCAGATGTGTTGTTTTGTTTATGGCCCGGAGGGAGAGTGTTGGAGGGAGTGTTAGTAGAGGGAGAATGTTGGAGGGAGAGTGTTAGAGGGAGAGTGTTAAGGAGGGTTAAGAGGTTGTGGCTTGTTGGGTAGAGGGAAGAGGGGCGGTGAGCGGTATTAAAACGAGATTACCAACATAGTTCCAGACCTGGGGAACTTGTTAGCTGAGTGGAAATGGGAGGAAAGATCAATACTCGGAAATCTGCGTACAAGCTAGTGGGGCAATGTATTTGCTGCCTCGATCAACAGAAGTTCGCCTTCCTTGTCATAAACTCTATTTCCGTTTTGAGTAGCTTCGATCTCAGACTTGAAAAATCAGAGCACAATATTAAACGCACCTAAATCATACTCACCGAATTGACAGCTGTTCCCACCCTCGGCCAATTTCCCCAAACATCCACACAGTGAACCACTCATCCTCTACGGAATCACCGTACCCCATCTGGCCCTTTAAACACCAACGTTAACTCCCCTTCTCCTTTCTCAGGCCCACTTCCGCAAGCTCCAGTGAAAATGAATTGCACTAAAAACTTTACCTTTTCCGCCCCCTTTTTTTTTTTTTTTTTTTTTGTTAGCTTCTCTGATTCCTGCAGTATTTCTTCCAGGTGAGACTTGACTTCCGAGGATTCGGAGATACTGTTATCGGGATAGAAGAGCGTACATTCCGTTCAGTCACCCGGAAGCGTAATGCCCTGGAAAAAATTTTGCGGCAAAGGCAAAGGTGAAGGGGTATTCAGCAAGCTGGGATTGTTCCATGGACATTGAGGAGCTGGTGATACAGTAGGGTGGCATTTGTAATTACCCAATTCCAAATATCATCGCTTTAGCTAGAGTAGAGTACATGCATTTACCGGCAATGCAGGGAAAAGATCTCAGTGCAACAGAAAGAGAGGAAAGGTAAATAACAAGCCATTTCCGCACCAAATAGCACAGCATACCAAGAAAACGTAAAAAAAGAGAATCCAGGACAACCGTGATCAGTATGCAGGTGAGGGGAATAAAAACTCAAAAAAAAAAAAAAAAAAAAAAAAAAAAAACT
>JABYPW010002580.1:0-10889 GCA_016880775.1 Phymatotrichopsis omnivora | reverse complement strand
TTTTTTTTTTTTTTTTTTTTTTTTTGGTGCGGCAGAGACACCGGTTGCGGATTGGCTTTTGCATGTAATTAGGAAATAAATTGATTATCTTTCACGTATCTCACGTTCTTGCATATGATGCTATTAATTTCCCCAATCTCGGATATAGCTATATGCGTGCAGAATGATAGTCTATGATTGCCATTAGCAATAGCAAGGGTAGCATTGCAAAGTGTGAGTGAGAATTGCTGTTCAGTGTAGGCAAGATAAGCCTTGTACGCATCTATGTATATCAGTAACCTGATCTTTTGAATTTATATCCTTAAAAAAAAAATGAAACGAAGCGAAACAAAATGCCACATCTGAATCCATCCCGTACGTTAAACAGGTGAAAAACAGATAAATAAATGGGGGAAGCTGGGGAAATCAAGATCCCATGCATAACATACCGTTAAACGCGATTAAAACTGTAAGTAGAAGAAATGGTGTAGAAAATAGCTTTAAAGCTGCCGTAATTTATAACCTATAGCTCACATCATGGTCACGGACCGTGTGAACTGAACTCAAACGAGCACCTTGTCTCAGTCGCGAATGGGTAATGAACATAGCTTATTTAGTCACGCTCAATAAATTTCAAAAAACAAGGTACTAGTACAATTCGAATCACCCCTAGCATGCGCCAAGCTGCTCATGTAAGAGCCGCCCAATGAGACGACCCGCCGCCACGCCTCTCAAAGATGCCTCAAAGCGACAGATAAAAATCTCTACAGCAGCTTTATCTTCCCTTAAGGGCAGCACTCTTCTTTATTGAGCGACTGAGGATGGTCTGCCGTTCTGTTTCCGCTGCCTCCAGGCAGCACCGCGTTGCTTGAATTTGTAAATATCAATAGATCACATGTGGTTTTCTAGTAATTACATAGACTCTTGTACTCCCTTGGTCACTATGATATGGACGGGTCGGGCACACGCAATTAAGAGCAAAGCCATAGTCACATACATAGGAGCGATACTTGCTAAGCGCCGTCAGGGTAACCTTCATACGGCTCTAGCAATTATATAACAAATGTAAATGTTAAAGATTTATTAAATTGGTCAATCAGAAGTAGATTCACTCACTTATATAATTTGGGACATTTTGACAGTCAATTCTTCAACATCCCTTAAACTTTGAACAGTAAATTTATCTCAAAACTTAAGACTGCCTAAAGAGTTAAAGGATTCTTCAAGGCCTATGCCTCATTTCTTGAAGATGCCTTAAGTAATAGACAAAACCTCTACAACAGCTTTAACTTTCTTTAAGCCCTGCACTACTCATTTTTGCTTGACAAAGAATAGTCTACTACTCTATTTCAGCTACCCCCAGGTGGTCACATTTGCTTAAATTTATAAATATCAATAGAATATATATAATTATTCATTAATTAAATAATGCAAATAAATGCCCACAAGTTAATCAAATTAGTTAATTAGAGGTAGGAATTCACTTACTTACTTATATAATATAGTTCATATTTGTACTTTATTCTTTAAGAATCCTTGGAAAGTAAATTGATCCCAAAACTTAAGACTGGCTAAAAAATTAAAGGTTTATTCAAGGCCTATTGCTTACTTCTTGAAAATACCTTAAGTAATACCTTAAGTAATAGATACAAACCTTTATAGAAGCTTTAACTCCTCTAAAGGTATGTATACCTTTTTTTTTTATACAACTATGAAGGACAACTCTTTCAGCAATACAAACTAGATCTTAGTCTATAGCAAGGGTTTGAGGTAAATTAGAAAAGAGGAAGATATATAACTCTTCAGGGTGCTAGGAGGAACTACATAAGACAATCCTATATAGATCTCATATACTGAAGGTTTGTAGAAATAGTATTCTTATTCCTATGGTGTTTACTTAAGATACAGTGTAAAGAAGAAAGAAGAGACCTTAGTTCTTCCCTCAGTATGCTATGTATGGATAGGGTGTTATACTCAATGAAGAGCATATGACATAGCTATGTAACATAGGAGCAAGCTCACTAAGTGCTATTAGGGTAACCCTTCATATGGCAAAGAAGAAAGAAAAGACTTTTGATCTCCCTCAGACACTATTATATGGATAGGTCAAGTAGATCCCAATTGAGGGCAAAGATATAGTCATATATATAGGAGTAAACTCGCTCAGCGCTATCAGGGTAACCCTTTATATAGCCACTGAGGTCATCAGTGATATTTGCTTATATGAACTGAACTAGTAATTAGGCAACTATGCATGGTTAGGGAAAAATCACTTATGCTACAAAACCTATGACCAACCGGAAAATCATAGTATATTAGGAGTAATGCAAGTAGGATTTAAACCTACAACCTTGCATATTACTATACAATGACACTAGGATAGCTATACTACTAGACTATCCTTGCATAAAGAAGAGAGAAGATGATATAATATTTCCCTAAAGCTAAAGTTTTACATCTTTCCTATCCTCCAGGATAGTATTTACACTTAACAAAAAGCAGAGACATAGCTGTAGGAGAAAAGATGACCCATTTCTACCTTTAAAAGAAAAAAGGAAAAAGAAGAAAGAAAATAAAAAGGAAAAAAGAAAAAGAAAAAAGTAGGAAGAAAGAAGAGGATATTAGTCTCCCTTGATCACTGATGTTACAGAAAAAAAGAAGAAAGAAGAGGATATACTTCTCCCTTGGTTCACTATTATATGGGTAGGGTATATACATAAACTTAATTGCAAAGACATAGCCATGTATATAGGAGCGATCTTGCTAAGCACTATTAAGGTAACCCTTCATACAGCTAGAAGAAAGAAGAGGATATGCTTCTCCCTTAGTTCACTATTGTACAGGTGGGGTATATACATAAACTTAATTACAAAGATATAACCACATACATAGGAGTGATCTTGCTAAGTACTATCAGGGTAACTCTTTATACAGCCATTGAGGTCATCAGTCACATTTGCTTATAAGGACTAAACCAGTAATTAGACAACCTTACATAGTTAGGAAAAACTTGCTTACACTACAAAACATGCAACCAACTAGAAATTCATGGTATGGAATGAGGCGAGCAGTATTTAAACCTACAACATTGTGTATTACCATACAATGATACCAGGACAGCCATACTACTAGACTATTCTCCCCTAGAAGAAAGAAAAGGATTTGATCTTCCCTCAGATCACTGATATATGGACAGGGTATTGCATAAACTTAAGTACATATGACATAGTCATATAATACAGGAGCGAATTCACTAGGTACTATCAGGGTAACCCTTTATACAGCTATTAAGGTCATCAGTCTCATTCACTTACATAGACTGAACTAGTCATTAGGCAACCATGCATGGTTAGGGAAAACTTGCTTATGCTACAAAACCCATGACTAACCAGGAAATCATGGTATTTTTAGCAGTGACACAAATTGGATTTAAACCTATGATATTGTATATTACCATACAATGACACCAGGATAGCCATACCACTAGACCATCCTTGCCCCTAGAAGAAAGAAGAAAAATTCAAGACTATGTAGATTTCTTTCTTTTATACTAACTGCTAAGAGTACTGCTTCCCTTCTAGAGTAGTCTCTCTAAAACTTGTTTTGTCTACATAACCTTTTTCCATATATCATTCAATATAAATACTGTTCTCATGACCTCTATAAGGTAGACAGCTAAACATAAGTGATATTATATAACTAAGTAATATCTCATATGGAATTCCAAAGAACAGTAATAATAGGTAAAGTAAGGAGAGTATAATAAATAGGAAAGCACATGACTATAGTTTATTACAACAACTAAAGATAATATACTATTCTGTTTTCATCAACAGGTATTACTACTATGTACCTCTACATAACTTGAAGTTGTAAATATCAATGATGATTATGATTATTCATTTTAATTCTAGGTAATGGAGACTATCTACTTTATAGATCCTCTATAAATAGTATCAACTAAACTATAAGTTGTCTTTATTTAGTCCTAGACTATAGTGTCTTACTACTAGTACAAAAAGAAAGGAAAAATAGAGGAAAAAATTGAGAAAAAGAAAGGCCTAAGGGCTGAAAAGAAAAGCTAAGTACAGTACATCTAGTTACCTAATGATTCCTACTAAAGAAATAAGAATAAAGGGAAGGGATATATTATTACAGGATAGTCAGCAAATATATCTTGCTTAGGGACTATATTATAGCTCTATCATTCTATTAGTCTAATTATTAATAGTGGTAGTGTTTATAATTATCAACATATTCTAAGGAGATAGTAGAAAAGGTGGATCTTGTATAGGGTCTTATAAGGTTCATTTAGGACCTATAATCTTTACTTAAGTGCCTAAGCGTAGGGTGTTACTAGCTAAATACAATTTTAGTTAAGAGGTGTATACAATCCTTAGAAAGGATTCTAGGGGGCCTGAAGACCCCTCCTAGGAACTCTAAGAATAGAATACTAAGGAATTGAGGGTTATAAAGGTATTGAGAGGATAGATTCCCTATATGTTACATGTTATAGTATAAGATAAGGCTAGTAGTATCTAGAGAATCTTAACCTATCTATAATACCTACCATCATATCCTATAGGATAATATATCATACTGTAAAGTCTATTTATAGTATTAAGTTTGCCTAATTAAGGGGGTAAAATAAGGTATTTAGTTTATAATTATAGGAGGTTTTGTAGTAAGGTATAATACTTATTCCTTAAAGTATTATTATTTGTTAATATAGTTTGTGTACTGTGTACTAACCTCCATCTGAGGGCTAAACTATAGTTACTGGACTATCTTATATTATAGGGTTCTTTGCTCTTAATTGAGTGTACATGCCCTGTCCATACAATAGTGACCAATAGGAAATCAAAATCCTATATTGTAGGGTTTAGCAGATGAAGGTACATCCTAATACTCCTATGTATGCGACTATGTCTTTGCTTTTAATTGAGTGTACATACCCTGTCCATATAATAGTAACCAATAGGAAATCAAAGTCCTATATTGTAGGGTTTTAGCTGTATAAAGATTACCCTGACAGTGCTTAGTAGATGAAGGTATATCCTGACACTCTTATGTATGTGACTATGTCTTTACTCTTAATTGAATGTACATGCCCTGTCCATACAATAGTGACCAATAGGAAATCAAAGTCCTATATTATAAGGTTTATATAGAAATGAGTTTATTCAGGGTACTAGGCTATGAAGTTTTTAGAAGATAAAAGAGTGTAATCAGAGGAATCATAATAAAAGGTCTTAAAACTATCATGAAAATGATAGTATTAAGGTACTACCCTAAAGGTAAGGGGTAGGTTGATGAGTATAAGAGGCCTACATTTTAATATATAGATTAATCTATAGTTTTTATATTCAATTACATATCTTTGAAATCTTAATTTTGAATAATGCTTAAGGCTACAGGATACACAAGTAAGTTATAGTATGAAAAAGTATATTATAGCATATAAAAGTAGGTTATAGGATATTCTTAAAAGGGTTAGTATAAATAAGTTAATAATTAGTAAGGCAAAACATGCTATCTAACTTACCTAACTTACTAGCCTAGAAGTGTATATGTCCTTTATAGTAGCAAAAACTAAAGTCCTTCAAAGGCATGTTAAGAATTGTTCTTAGAAGAAATTAGCCTTATAATATGTATCACTGGTATAACGTAGAGTCTGAGTTTTTAGTTTTTAAGTTCTACTTCCTAAAATTAGTAGAGTATATGTTTGAAAGAGGGGGAATACCCCTACTAGCTATGATTCCTCAATAGTGCTAATATTATAAAGCTTTTGAGGAGTTGGGGAAGAGCAAGAAGGAAGGAAATTAACTCTTTAGGAGATGAGAGGAATGGGGTGAAAGAGAGAACATGGCTTGGGTGTAGCTCCTACAACTTTATTGTTGCTATATAGGTTTAGCAAAGGGGCTGATTTAGGTGAAGACTGTTCATGGAATTCTATAGTAAAAGAACAAAGAGCAAAAGAGTTCAGAGGTATGGGTGAGGAGAGAAAAGCCAAGGAGACTGACTACAGTTTTCGGGCAAGAGAGAGAAATATATCATCCTGCCTATATATACATAACAGTATATGGGCAAACATGCCCCTTACTTACTATTGTACGTGTTCCACACTCCACGATTGCTACGTTAAATCCACGGCTAAGGACTGGTTTGTTCTTCGTATGTATCTTGCGTTCCGGACGGGGGTCTGCGTAAAGAACACAGAGCCACATCTACATATCGTCTCCGCCAAAAATGCGTTCAAACAATGTCACGTTCCACGCTCCAGTGTTCTTAAGACCCAGGACAAACACTGAAATAGGCCGAACCCCTGGAAAGCAGGGGGTTGGCACATCTTCCGCTGCCCAGATGTCGAGGCAGCTGGATAAATGATCCATTCTTGAAAAGACAATTGCATAACCGGGGTCACATCTTCGCGAAATTTTACCGGAACGTCCTTCCAATCAACTTCAAAGTTAAACTAGGCAAAATTTAGACCCAGCGGAATACCTTTGGGCAAGTTCCATCATCTTATCTTCTCGTTTCTTGAATTTCTAATTTTCCGAGGCAGAATTGATCAAACAAATTAAAGAACATCGCCATTCGACACTCCGGAAGAAGCAGCCTGGGCTAATGAACGCAGCGGTGATTGCAGTATCAGTGGTTGGAAGAAATGAGGGTGAAACAGAGAGAACATCGATAACAACGCTCAGAGGGAGAAAAAGGGAGAGGGCTTCCAGTTTGGTTTACTAATCTTCAGCTGGTCGGCGAAGAAGCGGGGGAAAAAGCCCAAGGGTGGAAACCGTAGGGAATGAGAATTATTAAGGAGAAGTTGATTCGAGGGCGCGGCAATCCGAAAGAATGCTTATCTGCAACCTCCTCTAATTTAACAAATGGGCGAGAATCACGAGGCAGACATAGCTTAAGAGGGAGGACGAGGGAATAGGCAAGAAGGTTTAGGGTTTGTAATTTATATGCGCAGGAGTGCAGCACCAGATATTTTCAATCAAGGCACTGTTTAATGGCGGAAATTCTATTAAAAGGTATGGTGGTTTAGATGGATCACATGACATTAAAATTTTATTATTATAAAATTACTTTGAGCTATAAGGAATAATCTGTTTCATATGAATTCAAATTATGCCATGACTGATTTTTCGCAGGTAATTCTTAGAATTGCGATGGAAGTTTCCCCCCTTTCCACATCTCCAATTGCAATGTGTCCGAAAACCCAAAAGATTTCTTGCTATCTATGAGTATGTGTTAACGAAAAAAAAAAAGAAAGAAAAAAAGGGAAAGAAAGTGGAAAAAGAGACTGACTTGAGGATACAGCGTTGACAGCAGACCCAAAGGTGCTTATCAATTTCTCAATTGTATCTTAAAATTGAGGATCCTTGAAAGGATTCGTTGATTCTCTTTTAAGGTTTGCTTAGGTTTAAGAGATGGTTGGGTCTGGAGTGGGTTCGCGCATCGATGAAGAAAACTCTCTACAAACCTTCTCTCCTCGACGCAAAAAACCAACGACAATGGCTGGGGAACGATAAAATGTTTTCTAAATTACAATCAAGAAAGGTGACCATCTCATTTCTTCTCTCACACACACAACTTTTTTTTTCTTTCCTTTTTTTCTTTCCTTTTTTTTCTGCTTTATAAGTTGCTCTGGCATGGAAGGGGACGCAAGACGTGGTTTCACAAAGTATCCACTTCGTGTTGCGCTTGAAACACTGGTCGTTGAGTCATATGCATGCAACATGTCACGCTTCCTTTCTGTCGCAAACAAATGGGAATCGATCACTTTGGGTTCCCAGTTTTTTGTGGCCTTGGAAGTGTGCGCATATGGAGCAAGGCGAAATTGCAAGCAAGAAAGTGGCCTAAAAGCACATATGCATACCGAGTGATGGTCCATGATTGAGTAAGGCGCGAGTGAGGGGCTATGATCACTCACTTTTCGGTATCCAGGTATATGAGATATCGAAAGTGTCCCAGCCAGCCGTTTCGGCACCTTTGTAAACAAAGTACTGGCAAGTACATGTATATTCCATGCCAATTGCATCCAAAGTAGGAATACAAAACTGAGAATGCATGCGAATTGAACTCCTAGGCCTTTATTTATAATCGCTCAGCTAAATATACCAACCAGAAAGCTCCATCTCCAATCCCCAAGCCTCATTCGCATCTCCTACCCGCCCCAATGAAAAAAGAAAAAACCAGAAAATCCACCCCAAACTTTTTCTTCCCTTCCCTCCCTTTCGTTCTCAATCCTCCACCATTTATGCAGAGGTATATAAGTACACACAAAGCTCCGACTTATTCAGTAGAGAGTAGAAATGAATAAAAAAAAATCCAACTTATTCAAGATTCACACATTCCACAAACAGCGATAAGTAGATGAACAAAGATAAAAGAAAAGAGGGGAAAGGGGGAAAGGGGGAGGGGGGGCCCCATGCCCCATCACTCGACTTTCGAAATTAAAGGTTAAAAAGCGTAAAAATGAACCGAAACGCCACAATTGCATCCTCACATAAACCCCTCAAAAAATACAAGGGTAAGTGGAGAAGGGAAGTGGGAAACAAGCCAAAGATACCGTATATAGTGGGGGAAACTTCCACAAAAGAAAGAAGCCAAATGAATCTTGGGTACAAGAAAAAATCCAAAAAAAAAGCTGACCATCTTCAAACCCTGCAAACCACCCCCTCAGAAAGAAAGAGAGAGGGAAAAGGGGAAAAAAGTTACAAAGGGTATACTTCGCAGCCTATCTTCCCCTGGATTCTTTAGAGCACCTTATCCTCCATCCACTCCTGAATGGTGACATCGAATCTACAACCCCTCTCCATCCACCAAGCCCTAGCCTCCTTCCCACCTCCAAACGCATCATCCAGCGCCGCCTCGATATCACAAAGCAAATACTCTACTTTCAACCCGCTCTTACTCCACCACTCCAACACATCGCTACGATTAAACTTCGTCGCCTCGACAAGCACCTCCCTGTCATAGATCAGCCTCAGCCCGCTTCGTTTCCACCATTCGAGAACTTCAACCTCCCCCCTATACGATGCTACCAGGAGCGCATGCCGATAGTTTAGCGTCAATCCGGAATTTTTCCACCATTCGAGAACCGAGATATGGCCAAAGGAGGAGGCAACGTCCATTACTAGCCCGTAGCGTAGCGGAAGGCCCGAAGATTTCCACCATTGCAGGACGTGGATGTGGCCTTCCCGGGATGCTTCGTTTAAAGGGTCTTCTTCGTAGTCCCGTGGCAATGGATCTCGGTGAAGAACAGGATCCGAGGCCTGGAGCCACCAATTTAGAACTTTCGTCTGTCCGTAGTTGCTCGCAAGCGTCGGGATTTTGAGCGCCGCCTCAGAATAGATTTTGCGGAATTCGCTTGGAAAGTGTTCGAAGAAGAAACTCAACAGCTCTGTGTACCCGAACCTAACCATGACCTTTGCACCAAACTTGGTAAACTTTTCTTCCCCCGGATGGGCCCTTAGGAACTGTTTGATGTACGGTACCGACCCCGACAATATTGCATAATCCAATCTAGTTCCGTTCTGAGCCCAGTCCATGGAGCGCCTGAGATTTGTTCTGACCCCGAGGGCGGTAGATAGTTCCCAGTCATTGAGAATCTCGAAGATGTCAGCCCAGAGCTCCGGTGGAAGGGAGGGAAGCCGTGATGGATCTGGGTCGGGGTCGGAGGGTTCGGGGGAATCTGGCATTTCAATGTCGGCTTCAGGGCCGAGGGTGACATTTTGGAGGGCGTGTTCGCAGAAGGAAGATGAAGGGGTCGAAGGAGGGGGTGTTAACTGTGTCCGTGATCTGTGCGCCAGATCCGCTCGATGCGAGAGTTCGTGGACTGCCAGTCGAAATGCGAGTTGTTGTGCGTCACCGCAGGTGGGAAGCGAGCGAAGTGTGAGGAAGAGTTGGAGCTGTTTAGGGGTCAACGAAGAATATGCTGCCACAACAGCATTCTAGCATTGGACACCATTGTCAGCGCAGGTTCGGGTAAATCTTCTCGGGGACATTAATTGAAAGCAAACCTGGAGCTCCTGTTCGTCCATAGCGGCCACATCTAGATTCCCACGACCACCGACTCCACCGTTGCTAGCCGTCGCTTGAGGTTCTATCTTCGGGGACACTTCCTTCAGCATTTTTGCCACTACCGCGTCGCTATGTGATACTTCCTCCTTCTCCAGAGCCCGAGCTTCGCACCGAGTGCTGGCCTGCTCCTTGAGTTCTTCTGGGTTCGAGGGCGAGGGCGAGGGCGAGGGCGAGGGCGAGGGCGAGGTCGGATGTTGAGATGTCGGGGAGGTGGCCGTGGCCAAGTTTATTATATGGCTGTCGCGCTGGCGGTCCGTGGTGGCAGAATCGGATAACCTTCGTGGTGGTGGAACTCCAGAACGGCTGCCTCCAACAACGGAAGCACGTATGAGTTGGCTGTGCTTCAACGCATCCGTTGCCTTTCCCGATGTCGAAGACATCGACCGGTTTTCGGATTTCTTTTCTTTTCTTTTTGTTTCTGATATTTCCCTGTCTTTGATCTCGTGCCGCGGTATGTCTCTGGTTTGCATCCAAGCTCAGGAAGATCTCTCCACCGGGTACGAAAATTAAACTACCCATGACCTCCGACCAATAATCTTCCACTATTTAACCAGCTCAGCAATAAATAGGTGCCCGCCCAAAACTTGTCCCCGGTATGTATTCTATGCACTACTTTACTGAGTCTGCTCTCCACAGGCCATTTCCGAAGTACTGCACGCCGCAACAAAGACATATGTATGTACCGTACACATATATGCTCCATCTTGACGTCGACCCCTCCCCACCCTACCCCCTCCAAGGGCATCTTTATCGTTGTGACAGCGTTGTCTAAAACAATTCAAATCCAACCCAGCAAATGCTCTCCCTAAACCGTATAC
>JABYPW010002579.1:0-10890 GCA_016880775.1 Phymatotrichopsis omnivora | reverse complement strand
AATCAGGATAGAAGAAGATACACAACTCTGTAGAGGACTCAAGAGATGCGCATTGAGCGAAGCAACGATGTGCTGAAGGTTTGTGGGAATAACTCTTTATTCCTGAGGTGTATACTTAAGATACTGCATGAAGAAGAAAGAGAAAGAAATACAGGACCGCGAGATTTCCTTCTCTTTTATACCAATCGCCAAGAGCACTGCCTCCCTTCTAGAGTAGTCTCTACAAAACCTGTTTCGTCCACATGACCCTTTCCCATACGTCATTCAATCTAAACACTGTTCTCATGACCTCCGCAAGGCAGACAGCTAAACATGAGTGACCATACATGACCGAGTGATAATTCATGATTCGTAATGCGGATTTCCAAAGAACATCACTGACAATAGGGAAACATAAGGAGAATAGAACAAGTAGGAAAGTACATGACCATGGTTCATTACACACCATAGGGATATCATCCCTATCCCTCCAGTCATCTGGGAGATTGACCACCCTTGCCGCAGAGGTCTTTTGCTGCTTAGAGGAGGAGGAGTTGCCATCATCCTCGGCCTTGCATTTAGTTGATGTATACGCAATCTTGACTGCCGAGATAGAGAACTTCCTCGTTGAGTAATAGTCCTTGAAACTATGGTGCTTGGACAAGCAGTGTAGACAGGCCTTATGCTTCTTAGCCTACTCCTTCTTGTCCTCAGTGAGTTGAGGAAGCTTCCCCTTCTCTTGGGAAGAGGACCCTGAGGGACGCTTATCCTGGGTCTTTTTCAGCTTCTTAGAAGGAGCAGACTGGCCAGTGTTCTGCTTGGTCGATTGTCCCTTGTAGGACTCCTGGATGGCCACCCAGGCATCCTCCATCACTAGGCCCACCTGCACCACATGAGATAGCCATGCTGCTGCTGGGGTCTTGTATGTGGTTTGGGCTGCCATCGCTAGGTAGAGATCTTCCTTAAGGCCCCTCTCCACCCGAAACTTGAAGGACTGTTGGTCGCCTTGGATGACCTGGTTGAGAGCCTCTATATGGGTGAGGTAGGATAGGATGCCCTTGGTCTGTTTGGCATTGATCATCTCCCTAATGGCCTAGGGCTTTGTGGTGAAGGCTCCGAAGTATATCTTCATGGCCTTGGTGAAGTCATCCTAAATGGTGGTCTACTGGGTCCATCGGTGAGAGTTGGCTTACCACCAGACTCGTGCCATACCCATCATGTACATGGACATGAATCTGGTCTTGATCCAGTCATGGGGGAAGGCGTAGGCTTAGAGGGCAAAGTAGTTCTCACATTGTTCGATAAACTTCCTTATATCCTCCGCCTTTCCTGAGAACTTCTCTAGATCAGCTAGTTTGGGACCCTTGAATGAGGCAGATGGGACAGGAGGTGGACTGGGAGTGCTGCAATTTAAGGGAGAGCCAGTGGGGTAGTTTGCCCAAGTACTCCCATCATTATCCGCTGGATGTCACTCTCATTAAGTGGTCAAGGAGAGGTCAGAGCGGGAGTAAAGGAAGCAAAGGAGGTGGCTCTGTGCCTTCTAGATGGTCCTGCAATGGCAGAATATGGCACAGCTGGAGGAGGAGTAGGGGAGACTGGTCAGGAAGGTGGGCGAAAGGAAGACAGACCCCTTCGGAGACCTCTGGGTCTAGGAGGAGGAGCAGTGACATGAGTTGCTCCGTTATCTATGTCTATGATCTCATCCAGGTTTCTAGACACTGGAGGAGAAACGATAGAGCTATAGTGCTCCTTGTACTGGTAGTACAAGTCCTTCCATAGCTTTGGCGTCATCAGTGGCCTTCATCAGGTCTTCCCTGAGCTTGACCACGTCTTCCTTCCATAAGGTAGACCTAGCAGAGAGAGCTTCGTTCTCTGCCTTAAGGCCCAGAACCGCATGTTCTGCCTTGCTAAGTCTAGCTTGGAGAGGCACCTCTGCCTACTCCAAGACTTCTACCCTGGCCTTTGCTTTAGCCAGGTTCACCATCAGAGTGGTGATTTGCTCATTAAGGGAGGCCAGCAGGTGCAGAGCCTGGTTTGCCAACTGTTAGTGGGCCTCATACAACTTCTTGTTAAGGTCCTAGACCACATCCTAGTGTGCCTTGTTCAGGGTATTAGTGTAGTCTAACTCCCTTTGAGCGAAGGTTTCTCTCTCCTTCTAGATTTGTTTGATAGCAGAAAGGAGGAGATTGGTCATCGTAGGGGGAAAAGCCACAGAGAGTTTGGGGAGGGGTTTTCGAATAGTGTGCTGTAGGACGATGGTGGCATAAACTATCAAGGCCACATCGTCTCGCTGTCTCTGGAATTCCTCCTCCATATGATGAAGGGCTATTTAAAGGGCTGTTCCCATAGAAAGTGCTGAGCCTTGTGAAGGGCTTGCATGGTGGCCACATAGTTATCTATGACCACCTTCTGGTACTTGTCGGCATATGCCAACTCGGCAGTATTGAGGTTGATGGTGGCCTCCTCATGCATTGAAACATTGGAGGCCAATGAACGTATGGTCTGAACTGTTTAGGCTGAAGGGTTGGTGAGCTGTGTACCCACAACAAGAGCAAGAGAGGATGCATCAGGCATCGGAACGTCGCAAGAAGAGGAAGCCATCTTTAATAAAGAATATAGTGTGACAGATCACCCTATATAGTTCGTATATGACTCAGTAAAGATACCTCAGGTACGCTTCACAAATGCTACTGAGTAAACTCAGATATCTCAGCTAAATGAAAGCTCAGCTGGAAGATATCATTCCTACGACGAACAGGGTAGACTTCAAGAGTAGAAGGCAAGAAAAGACAAATATATTCTTTAAGACTCAAAGATAACTCAAAGGCGCTCACAATGGTGGTCGCAGAGAAGACTAGTAGCTATGTGCTAAAGAAGGAAGGAAGGAAAGAGAACAAGATAAGGAAACTCTTTTCTATCGGTCATACTCTCCTACCGGACGGCTTTGCACGAACTTAATCAGATGGCCTAAGTAGAGAGGGAGTGGTACATCGCTAAGCGCCGTCAGGGTAACCCTTCATATGGCCATTATGATCATCAGTCACATTCGCTTACAAGGACTGAACCAGTAATTAGGCAACCTTGCACAGTCAGGGAAAACTCGCTTACGCTACAAAACCTGTGACCAACCGGAAATTCGTGGTATAGAATGGGACGAGCGGGATTTGAACCTACGACATTACGCGTTACCGCATAACGACACCAGGACAGCTATACCACTAGACCATCCTCGCCCCAGAGAACAAGACAAGGAAACTCTTTTCCATCGGTCACACTCATCTACCGGTCGGCACGATAGAGAACAAGACAAGAACAACCGCGCGCTTATATATCCCATCCTTCACCTGAGCTGACAAAGAGATGATAAAGGAAATAGAAATACAAAGAACTAAGACCCGTTCTAGACCATCTCCTGATTCCTAATGGCTGAAGCCTGTAGAAGAGTCTGGAAAAGACAGGACATGATTAGTACTCGATTTGACTATGATCGCCTATTACTCTCTCAGGCCTCACTCCCAATTAGTGATAGTCTCTCATGATATGAGTCCGATCACCTAATCATGACCTCATGGCTGACTATGCCAATGTCGCGTCATGCCGATAGCCGATCACATACCACTAGGGCTGACTTCCTACGCTTAGTCAAGGCTAAGGCAAAGCCATACCATGCTATACTACGCCACAAGGTCATGTGACAGAGGATCATCTCCAGAGCGCTTAACACAATGGTGAAGGGTAGAGACAGCATACTCACATGTTGACAATCTAAGCATAACCTCCATCATAGCACATTGTCTAGGTACCTTGATGCTGACCACTACCGGTGTTCATAACATTAGTGCTTTTCTTTATTTCTCTTAAGTTCTGTTATGCTTATTCCTTCCCCTTATATATAATAGGTATGCTCCTGTTTTTTCTCTTATTCTTTTACTCTTTCTCTTGCCTTTCTTTGCTCTTTTACTATTACATAATTTTTTGTCACTTTTTCTTCTACCTTATAGGTTATGCTTATATACTATGGTAGCTGTATGTTTTGTTATACCATATCTATTGAGGATGTATGTAGAGCTTGTACCTAGAAATAATACAATATGATTTAAACAAAAAAAAATAAAAGAACAATTAGTCTTACCTAGAATTTGTCATTTCTATAGATATTAATAGTACAAGTAAGTTAGATATTAAGATTTCTATTTATTATAAGTTTATCTATAGAAAAAAAATAATCAACTATATCCTAAAGTATATATTTCCTTCTTGTAGATCTTGTGCTCTACATACATGCACATCCTGTAAACTACTTTTGAATCCTATAATATAACTTTACATCCTATAACCTGCTTTCATATCCTGTAACTTACTTTTGTATCCTATAACCTTAAAAATTAAACAAAGTAAGATATTAATAATATGTAATTAAAAATAAAAATAGTTGGTTAATCTACATATAAATATGTTAGAATTCTAGAATTTTAGTGATATATATATTAAAGTGGAAGTTATATATGTTAGAGAGTACAAGAGATAGGTTATAGGATACATAGGAAGCACAGGGTGCATAGGCTATATAGGAGGGAAATTTATGCTTTAGGATACAGATAATTTTTTTTTTGCTGATATTATATCATACACTAGCATCTAATGGGGGAGGATAGAATAGTGGTATAGCTATCCTGGTTTCATTATGCAGTAATGCATAATGTTGTGGGTTTAAATCCTACTCACCTCATTCCATACCATGAATTTCCAGTTAGTTGCAGGTTTTGTAGCCTAAGTGAGTTTTCCCTAACTGTGCAAGGTTGCCTAATTACTGGTTCAGTCCTTGTAAGCGAATACGACTAATGACCTCAATGGCTGGATGAAGGGTTACCCTGATAGCACTTAGCGAGATCACTCCTATATATGTGGCTATGTCTTTGCAATTAAGTTTGTGTAGATGCCCTGCCTGTACAATAGTGAACCGAGGGAGAAGTATATCCTCTAGCATCTAAGTATAGTAAATCCAATGTGCATTCTCTCTGATTCTTAAATTCTTATTTATAGTGAGTATACCTATGAGTAACCTTCTACTTAGCAACTATGACTATTCATTATATATGTATGAGTATTAAAAACTTTAGAAAGGTTACAATCTGGGGATAGATAGCTTCATCATTCATTTTGGTCTCTGATTATTTTTTGTTGATCATCAAATGAATGTTATTACTTGTTTTGCTAGTGTCAAAAGAACCCATTTGCTTCTTTAAGGATACTTTGGTATTCAAGGTCTGTATCTGGAGGAGCTAGAAATGGCTCTATACGAATCCTAAATGTTCAATCTTTGAGTTCTTCAGAGACTATTGTACTGATATCATCTTTAGTTAAGAGAGATCTCTCCTGATACATAGAGTATTTGAGTTGAGCTCTATGTATATTACCTTGCCCACTCGCTTGATATTATGCTCCCTTGGTCACTATTATATGGACGGGTCGGGTACACTCAAACCTTGCCCACTCGCTTAAGCACCTTGCTTTAACACAGAATCTACATACAATGCGACAACACCAAAAAATGAAAAGGAAAAAAGAAAAACAACAATCGTTATAGCTGTCCCCCAATCCATCTATAAGTCCATTGCCACTTTTTTTTTTTTTTACGAAAAGCTTTCCGATTAGTGTTGAAAAGGTCAAAAACTAGGAGTTTTCTTGGTGGTTGAGCATGTCGAGCTCGATGCCAAGACCCCGCGTGCCAAAAGTTAGGCGAGAGAAGGTTAACTTTTAACGAATGTCACGTGAAAACGGGCCATCACGTGAAAGTAGGCCAGCGTGCGCACACACATATCTACGATAAAAAAAAAATTGAACATATCTACGATAAAAAAAAAATTGAACATATCTACGATAAAAAAAAATTGAATTTTCTCGCATACAAAACAAAAAAAAAACAACGAACAAAAAATGACCTGACCCCTAAGTACCAGGTGAATTAAAAAAAAAAAACTTTCCAATAAATTCTTGATTTGTAAGTATATGAGTTTTTTGCGAAGGGAGGGGCTAATAAGACTTACATTTTCATTAATTCTACCACCTCGAGAACCAAAAGAGAAAATCATTTCCGAGACCGAAGGCCTCTCATTGTTAGAGGACGGTCGGGAAGGTGGCGATTAGTGGGTGTCGCAAGGCGAACAGGTGGACGCGGGTTGTTGCTTGGTAGTGGGGTTGCAGGTAGTGAAGTTTCGTCACTCTCACTATCCGAGATCCAAATTTCCTTTGCCGATTCCTTGTGCACAATTGCTGAGGCGCATGATTTTGAGTTGCTGGCGATTTTGATAGCAGCCTGCTTAGCGATCCGAACGACCCTTTTTCGAGGCATTTGATGGCGGGTGGGTTGCTTTAGAGCAAACTTTGGCGTTACTCTTGGTGTTGTACATGGAGTCGTTGGGTTGGACAGTCGCGAATTCTCCTGACCTAACCTCTTGTCGCGTAAATCGGTTGTGACAGTACCATTCAAAGTTCGAGCTTTTCCAAGTTTTTTTTCGATCGGTTTTGGACTCCGGCTGTTTTGATTTTCGTAGGCGACGGATATTTTCTCCTGCGATATCGAGTTTGGTATTGGTGGTCTCGGCTATATGGTTCCAACAACGAAATATTTTTTTCTATCTCCTCCAAAGATGCATTTCCATTCCTCAAATTTTTTGCCGGATAGCTTGCATTCGACGGAGGTCTCGGTTATTGTGTGGAGTTTGTAGAATAATGTCTTCGTCGAATTCGCTTGGATTCGGTCTTGCATTTGTACCCGTGGCAAGGAATTTTGAGAGAACTTTTCTTGGATTAAGGGGGATGATACCGGTAGCTTCGAATGCAGCTTCGATATTGCGGCGTGTGGGTGTAGCACTACGGGCTTCGAATAGGGGTGGTAGGGAAACGGATCGTTTAATCCCAGTGTTTGTGCTCCGTGTATAATTATCAACCGCTTTTCCATAATAATGTTGTAAGGGACTAAATAAGTAGGTGTGTTGAATGGGATGGAAGACATAAAAGCAAAATGTTATGGTCTATACAGAATTGTATAAACTCAAAAGTAACATGAGAACCGTGTCCATCCAGGATCAGAAGTCGGGGAACATCGCCAATTAACGCTGTTTTTTTTTTTTTTTTTGAAAAAGTGCTCCTTGAGGTGTTGAACGCCGAGATAGTCATCTGTCCATCCATTTGCACTAATTGCAGATATAGCATCTCTTCCAGACTCGTCCAAGTTGATATACCAACCTAGGTAGTGAGCTTTACCTTTGTTGATAACCATAGGGGAGAGCGCCAAGCCACTGGCAGAGACAGTTTCTGTAACTGTCACCATATCCTGATTTCCATCCTGAGTTACATTTGGATTTCGCCTTCCCTTTCTGCAAATGATCCGAGCTTTTGCTGCAATACCCATAAGAAAGCCCTTTTCATCCATATTCCATATTTGATGAGTCTTAAGGTTGTGTTGGCGGACGGTACGTTGCAACTTCGAAAAGTAATCTTTGGTGACTTGTGGGTTGGTTGCATAGACTCTTTGTCGATCCAGCCATTTGCTGTATTTAATTGTAAGGTCTGAGTGTCGATTTAGAAACCTTGTTATCCAGTTCTTCCCAATAGTTGCATTGGGGTTGCCAGTCTTTTTTTTGTACAAGCGAATTGACCATTCCATGTACTAAATCCAACCTTGGCGGAAAACCCCAGTCGTCTAATTTTTTACACCATTGCGAAACAGCATCTTCCACAGCTGGGTTAAGGAATTGGACATGTGCAGTTTGACAGGGCTGACGTTCTCCCTTGAAGCGATATTGGAGGGTAGTGCGGGGTATATTAAATGCTTCGGCGACAGCACGAAATGAGGTTTCCCGACCATCTTGTAAAGCCCAAATGGCCTCCTGGACCCAGATTTCACGATCATTTTGGTGCCGTAGCTTAACTTTACCCATAACGATGTGGAATGTGTGAACGGCGGGGATTTTGGTAGATAATTAGGCGGGGAGTGCCAAGGCCCGCTTTCACATGATATACGTTAAGTGGTTGCATATGGTGCCGGCAGCTTAAAACCGACACCCCAAACGATGGCAATTCACAGCGAAATTAATGACCACCCGACAACAATAAATTAAGAATATCTCTCTATAAAAATAATCTCCTGCTTTCGCTCTACAATCTTAAAGGGAGAAATACCTAAAAAGTGTTGTGGTTGATTGCGAAGTTTTAATTTGAAAATTGTACTTTTTGTATGTAAGCGAGGAAAGATGAAAAGCACCAAAAATAGGGCAAGCAAAGGCGCTAAACCTATTATAGCGATTATTCAGCAAAATGATTAGTAAGCAATTGGAATAGTATACTTCTCCCGTCGAGTACCCACCGTTATGGAATCATTATCAACACCCCGCAAATATTCCGGTCCGATCAATGTAAAACTGTATACGTCCGCTCCCTCAAATCCATATTCTCCTTTCCTGAAAACTTTTGCAATCCAAGTCCACGTAACACCAGATGTAAACTTAAACATCACTTCGGTCTAGCCGTAGATTATCCTGAGTGAATATTTGAGGAGGAAGTATATATATGCGGGTGCTGCTCAAGGTTAGGAAGAAATGAGGTGGTTAAAAGTCAATGGTCTGTCATGAAGGAGAGAAAGCATAGAATGTAATTTTTGAGACCTACAATGGAATTGGACGTTTGTTAGGATTGAAGAATACAGGAAAAAAATGAGGGTATGGAGAGAAACATTGCAAGATTAGTAGCAGTTGAGTGAGTTAAGCGCAAGCAAACTGCGTGAGTATCAATGATGTTTTCTTTATCTCGTTCGTAGTAGTAATCATTAAAAAAAAAAATGCTAAGCCTCTTTGTGTAACGTGACATGGATTTGAAATGAGGTGTCATGCCGGTACCACCCTCGCCTATTTTCCCTTTCTAGGAAACCTCTGCTATTAATATCCGCACACAAGGTTCGCATCGCTCACCATTTCCGTTGAAACACTCATCGCCTTGCCTCCCACACCTTATCACGAATAAACGACGTTCCCTTTCGTAATCTTCAGGTACACGCTTGATAGGCGAACAAGTTTTGCAATCCTAGCGGCCGGCAGTGGCTATTATTAAGCTCCTTAAACCATCGAAGGCTTCCAAACCCAGTGTATTTAACATGGACAAGGCTGCACCGACAGATGTGCGAGCACAGATAGAAGGTGAGTGGGGTACAGAAGTGCAATGGTGGTGTAGGTGCTGACCATAGATTTGCAGTGAACTGTAAATTCCTCTTTCAACAAGACGTCCAGATAATTACTTTCAGCTATCAATTTCAAACTCGCGCCGCTGCCGTTCCTCGTACTATGACGGGAGCTCTCGGAGCAAATTGCATCCTTCTGCAAGAAGATGGCTCTGATACCTGGAATGCTCTAAAAAACCTTCTTAGCGCGTCTGAGAACAAGCTTGGGCGTGCGCTTTACCCAGGAGCTCAAGAAGATTATCTAGGGTGGTGACCGCGGTCTGGACTTGTGGAAAGGAAAGGGGTAGTACCACTGAGGTAAGAGAAGCGATTACCGAAAGCGTTCCCAGACGCGAATGGGATAAAAAAAAAAAATAACAATTAGGTGTTTTTCCGACATGCTTCGCGCTTGACCAAAACGTCTTTAAATGCTTTCCGTCGCTACTTGGACTATGTTGCTTACTTCCGACTATGTTGGGGAGCAAGTGGTTGGGGTGCGTGGTTCAGTCAGATTGCATTTATTTTACTTACGGTTGTGTATGTATGTAGGAGAAACGTGGTGATATGTCTTTTATCGCTGTCCAACAGTTGTTTGGGTTTTTTTGGTGTTTATTATTTTTTCTGTTTTTTCTGTTCATTTTGCTATTTGTGGTGTCGCGGGATCTGAGGCGGCGAGGCCCCCTCCGGGTGTGTTATTACTTATTGATTGAGAAAGAAAGAAATTGATGTTTGCAAAAAAGGCTTGACTCAGACCATATTCTTTTTGGCTTAGAGTGGCATTTTAGGAAGTTATGCGCCAAGCGGGTGGCATTATAAAGGTTTGCTCAAACATAAAAGTAAAAAGTAAAAAGTAAAAAGTGAAAAGTGAAGGAAGGAAAAAAAAAGGAGCAAAAAAAAGCAAAAAAAAAAAAAAAAATTGCTTAATCGTATCTATTCTTCAGCCGCCGCGAATCCCCAACATGGGGTTCGAGACACTGTGCTATATACGCAGCAACACTATGGACATTCCCGTGCTTGATTACGACTATCAGTCCTAATACTCTACTCACATATAAATACCCAACCCTATAGCAATCCTTGCGTACGCCTGCAGTAGTCTGTCAGACACTGAGACTGGTAAATTATGTTCAATGACGTCCGGGGCGACAAAAAGCTCGGAAGGCTGAAGGCTGAAAGCTGAGAAGAGACGACCGGTTTGGATTTTGTGCAGAGTGAGAAGGGATGACTGGATTTAGATTTTGAGACGGCTGAGAGAAATGACTGGATTTTAATTTTGGGAAAGCTGGGCGGGAGGTGCGGGGTTTATTGTGAAGGGTGGTGTGCAGAAGGTAACACTGGAGATTGCCACAAGCCGTTTGAAAGGTGTCAGAAACACCTTGTCGCACCCAAGGTGCAAATGGTTTCGGCATTCTCCCTCCTCGGAGACGATGACTTCTACACCAACAACCAAGCAGTTGGTGGTGGGGCTGGGGATGGGTGAATGGACTTGGAGGCGGGATTAAAGTAATGGAGCCTGACCCTAGGAGATTAATTTCGGCATGGTGTTACCAGCATTAATGTTGATAAAGGGGCTAGAGAGTACATAAATGCTATAGTTAGAAGCTTAGAGATAACTAACGCTTTTTCTTTTTTTTGTTTTCTTTTTTTGTTATTGTTATTGTTATTGTTTTTTTTTTTTTTTTTTTTTTTTTTAAAAA
>JABYPW010002578.1:0-10897 GCA_016880775.1 Phymatotrichopsis omnivora | reverse complement strand
TTTTTTTTTTTTTTTTTTTTTTTTTTTTTTTTTTTTTTTTTTTTTTTTTTTTTTTTTTTTTTTGGCCATTCTTTGTTGGGGATGCATATACATGCACACAGTTTCCGGACACTATCCATCCTTTTCGTAGAAGGAGAAGGGGACAGAAAAGGAAAAAGAAACCCAACCACAGCCCACACAACACGAACCATCTCCCAATAACTCTACACAGCCAGCCACTGATCATCCATCTCTGCACGCACCCACCACTCCCAAAATTCGACACGACTGGACTCCAGCATCTCGTAGCCCTCCCACCGCTCCCAGAACTCTCGCTCCTTCATCAGTATCCCCATCCGCACCTCCTCGATCCTCTGCATCACCGCAAACTGCTTCAGCTCCAGTTGCTGCTGATGCTTCAGCGCCTCCTCCAAATTATCTTCCAGGATCTCGGGTGGCGGCGGCAGCTCAAATTCGTCGAGCTGCCCCACGCCCCGCGGCGAAGATCTTGGAGTCCACCGGATAGTGACCCCCGCGGATCCGGGGCGGTGGGGCGTCAGTCGGTCCCAGTCAATGGATGTTCTGCCGGAGGAGACCACTGGATCCTCGGTTGGTGGGCGGTAGGGAGGGGGGGTGTAACGGGGCACTGGCCTGGCGGAGAGGGTGCCTGAGTTGGTGGGCGGTGGCGATGTTTCCTCGCCGTTCTGCGGCTCCGGTGTGGTTTGTGGTTGCAGGGGCGAGGAAATTATTTGCGACACGGTGTTGTTTTGCACGTTTGTAGAGTCATCTGGGGTATGAGAAGCGTTGGGGCGGGAACGGAGCCGCCGAGTTGGAGTTGAAATGTTTGTCGTTGGCGCTCTGCGCGCGTTTTTGCGCGGGGATGTTCGCTTGGGTGGCATATAAATCGCTGAATGTAGATTGCTTGGTTGAGAGGTGGCTGTCTGGGAGGATATTTGTGCGTAATGAGGTGATGGTAGATAGGAGTTTTGTGTAAACCTGTGGCTATACAAAAGCAAAAAAATACGAGGCTCAATTGGTCGTGCAAAGGATAAATGGCGGGAGAGGGCGTTCGCTCGAGTAAAAGATGAGAATAAAAAAAGAAATAAAACAATTGGCGGCTGCGATATGGGGGTATTTATAGGTGGAGACCTGATATCCTGAAGTATTGAGGTTCAAGTGAATAGTGCTTGGTTGTGAGTGAACCTCAATAGCATGCGCAGCGAATATTGAGTAGACAACGCCGCTAAAGGAAGCCAGAATGTTTATAATTTGCTTTAATGGGTTTTCGTGAATAAGGTGGAATATTGTAGGCGTATACAGTGTCACATTTCGCTGAGAAATGGGTATTTTCTATTGCTATTGAGATCCCCGATTTGCGCTATGCTATTCATGTCGTGGATAGCTTTGCTCACACATCCCCGCGTTAGCACTATACTGTTTATGTCGCGAATAGCATTGTTAACACTTCCCCGCGTTAGCACTATACTGTTCATGTCGTGAATAGCATTGCTAACACCCGTCCCATGAACTGCAGGTTTCTTTGCAATTATGGGCTTTCGATTTTCGGAATCGCCATTTCGAATTTTCCTCTTTGGATATCATGACTTTTGCTCTGCGATACGTTTTACCCGCACCTCATGCGGGTGTTGAAAATCATTAAATATCTCCCCTATCCGAGTGATACGTCATGAATCTGGCACACAAAGTCCGGCAATCAAAAAGCGTACTGCAGCTCATCTGATGGAATATCCTATTGACTTCAATACTTTAACCAACACATCTAATTTTAGTGATAAACAAATCATTTGCGTAGACATCCCAAGGGTTATGTATACGATTGAAAAGTACTTTCGCATTGATTAACGGGCGAGAGACCACGATCCCGATGGATATATTGCCAGTCCAAGCGTAAATACAATTCCACATCGCTGGAACCCGCACTTCAAGAGATCCCTCGAGATTTGTAGAGGTGGGCACGTATGGGATTTCGGGACCGAGAAGGATCAAAGTCAATGAGTGCTGGGCACGTGATGATTGGAAAACTCTACGTGCAGGCTCAGGTATGCATTTGAACCAATAAAACATGGAAAAAAAAAAAAAAAAACGCCAAACCAAACAAAGGAGGTGCATCACTCCCTTGCAAGTAATTAAATCCTTATTAAAAATTACATCACACTGATGATTACGACGGCGTCCGGGCGGCTGAATAAATACACCGAAGGCTAAATCTCGATAATCTTCCAAGGTAGCGATAATAATGACTCTGTAACACAAAAAGTACAGGATTTGCATGGGTCATAGAATTGGGTGTCTTTGCAGTGCCTGGTGGGAAGGTTCATTAATTCGCACGTGCAAGATGTTTCCTTGCCGGTTGATTACAGTACCATGCAGGGTATCGTTCAACGTTCTCGCAAGCTAACCGTAATTTCTCGTAAGTAAAATTGAACTGCTCGCGTGTGCATCGTCAAAACTCGTAGGGGAAAATTTAGTCGTCGTAGAACCATTCCGGGAGAGCCTTTTGCCTCGCAAAAATTATTGATATCCCCGCTCACTAAAATCACTACGCCGCAGTCAATTCTAATGTGCTTGCAAACGATCTTGACATCCTCATAGGGATTTTTAGAAATTCTCGCATCCTATATCTATGTACATCCGCATGTACCTCATTGCAAACACATTGACATATTCGCCATTCATATCTACATCCTCGCATAAACTTTTAGATAACTTTACTGGTAAAACTTACTACGTATCTTCTGTGATATAGATATTTTAGACTTGTTTGTTGGCATTTGTTTCTGTTCATAATTTTTTTTTTTTTTTTTTTTTTTTAATAAACTCTTTTAGTAATATTTTTCTCATCCATTGCTTTGTTAGCTTAGGAAAATTGAATAACTTCTAAGATATTTATTAATTAGTCTGCGAATATACATTACTCGGATTAGGCTAATTAATTTTTTTTTATTTCGCATTGCTGGCGGATTTCTTCCTCTATATCTGCCACTACTATAGCATAACAAGCTATATAGGATAATGTTAAAATGTAAAAAATTTCCAAAGTATAAAGGTAAATTTAAACTAGCTCAACAATTCTTTATATTCCTTTCTATTAGTTAAAGTCTATTTCGAGTTGAAAATTACAACAACTGCATAGTAAATCACTATTAACATACTACTAACTTCACCAATCCTAGTAGTTATTCTTATATCTTTATTCTTTTATCTTTACCCTATCCTTCATTTTATACATATATTAAAAGGAAAATTGTGTGAGTAAATTTAAGTTCATTAATCTCTTAAATTCATTATATTGCTATAATAGTAAGTCCAGCCATAATATAAATGCCCTGTCTATATTATAAGTGATTGAAATAAGAAGTCCAGTACCTCACTTCAATATTAAGGGGGGCGAGGATAGTCCAGTGGTATAGCTATCCTAGTGTTGTTATGCAGTAATGCATGATGTTGTAGGTTTAAATCTAGCTTATACTATACCTTAATACCACATTTCCCTAGTTGTTCATAGGTTTTGTAACATAAGCAGGTTTTCCATAATTATACATAGTTCCCTAATTACTAGTTAAGTCTATGCAAGCAAATGCAACCAATGACCTTAATAGCTATTTGGAGGTTACCCTAATAGCACTTAGTGAATGAAGGTATATACCTAATACTCCTAGAATCTATGACTAAGCCCTTGCTCCTTATCAAGTATAAATACTGTATCCATATTACAAGTGATCGAAATATAAAGTCAAGTAGCTCACTTTGATATTAAGGAGTAAGGATAGTATAGTAGTATAGCAGTCCTAGTATTATTATACAGTAATATACAAATTCATGAGTTTAAATCCTACTTGGACTATACCTTAATACTACATTTCCCTAGTTAGTCATAGGTTTTATAATGTAAGTATAACAGAACACTAGTAAAGGATATAGATGCAAGTGTTGGTACAAGAAGCTTCATAAGAGGGTGTTACTGAGTAAACTTATATGTCTCAACCAGCAAGGTAGAACTGCTTATGATTTCACTTTTATTGTAGAGTCATATAAGAAGAAGATCTTAGGTGTAGAATAGCAAAGTATATTTTTAAGGCTCATAGATAGTACAAGATACAAGATGAAGGCTGTAGGAAAAAATATAACACATCACTCACCCACTCCCTCTTATATACCCAAATCTATCTGAGAGATTAACTAAGGAATTATAAGGGGAAAGAACCCTATAGAAACATTCCATTACAAATTCCCATGTGCTATTACAAATTCTATAGAAGATGATCCAAATATTCGACTGGGAATTAGCTCATATTCTGGCAAGATCATCTATGCTATTTATAGGGAGTACCTTATAAGGTCATGTCCTCTAACCTTATGGCCGATTGGTGTATCATGATGACATCAGGGTAATAAGTCCTATCATTGATCACATATAGCCAATCCTATATATGTTGTATTATCAAAACCTCACCTTGCTTACTTAGAGCTCAGTAGCAATAAAGCTCATTATGTAGTTTCATGGCTCAATGCAAGGGAGAAGTACTTACAGATTCTGATATAACCCTTTTATTGACCTGGAACTAGGTTTTGCACATTACCTGGTATATAAGAAGACCACAGATACAGTTTTCTGTAATAGTAAGTGAGTTTTCTATAAACATACATCATTCCTGAATTACTGGTTAAGTCTATATATGTTACAAACACTAATTTTATAGTGGCATTACCTAAACTATGAAAAGGTTATACCTGATTTTCATATAAGGCTTATATAAGTTGGTATAGTATAGCATAGCATAATAGAGGCTTTGATAAACTAGTTTAAAGTTAACATAATAGTTATAATATGATTAGCTATATAGATAATATGTAAGTGTTATTGATAATCAAATAGGAGGTTAAACCCATGATGATCATAGGTAATCTTTACCTAGTCTAAAATCAGTGTTTAGCATAATTATGATACCTTAGAAGCAAATAGAAAGAGATACTTACATAAAATTACTTCTATAAGATTTGAACAATATTATTCCTTATCTAACATAATATATACACTGGTGTATTTAAGAATGAAGAGGATAGGGCAGCTTGATAAAGGCCTCCTGAATGGTATCTCTGTCTCCTATAACATATGCTTGAAGAAGCCCACCTCAGTAGTATCTCTATCTCTGATATTGTAGGTTTGATAAAGCCCTCCTTAGCAGTATCTCTATCTCTGATACTGTAGGCTAGATGAAGCCTACCTCAGTAGTATATCTATCTCTGATACCATGGGCTTGATGAAGCCTACCTCAGTAGTATCTCTATCTTTAGTACCATAGGCTTGATGAAGCCCACCTTAGCGGTATCTCCATCATTAATGCTATGGGCTTGATGAAGCCCACATCAGTGGTATCTCTATCTCTGATACTATGGGCTTCACAAAGTACACCTTGCTAGTATCTCTATCTCTGATACTATGGGCTTAATAAAGACCACCTCAGCAGTATCTCCATCCTTGATACTGTAGGCTTGATGAAGCCTACCTTAGTAGTATCTTTATATTCTATACTGTAGGCTTGATGAAGCCTACCTTGGTGGTATCTTCATCTTTAATACCATGGGCTTAGTGAAGCCCACCTCAGTAGTATCTTTATCTTCAATACTATAGGCTTAACAAAGCCCTCCTCAGTGGTATCTTTATCTCTGATACTATGGGCTTAGTAAAGCCTTCCTCAATGGTATCTTCATCTCCAATACCCTAGGCTTAGCAAAGCCTTCTTCAGTGGTATCTTCATCTCTATTACTATGGGCCTAACTTAAGCTACCTTTATGATGTCCTTATTATGATCAATGAAGCTCATCATCAGCATCACTGATCCTCATACTTAACAAAGCAAGATACAGGTTACTTATAATATTCATTATCTTACCAAGGACTATTAACTCTGTCACTACCTTCTGGTAGTGACCAGCTTTGTGCAGGGAAAACTATTCATATTAGAAAGTGATTTGTCTCTCTTCTATTATCTTAGTTATCTTTATGATAGATTGAAGGAATAATTTATGCCAACAGTCTTCTAAAGACCAGAACATACTCCTTAACTATATAAAGGGGAATGGTGTTTACTTTGATGTTGATCAGGTGATGTAGAGGGTAGCGTAGCCATTCATAGGTATATAACTACTCCTATCATTTGTTAAGATAAGTAGTTCCTTAATCTATATAAGACTAGGAAATTCGTCCTAGAGGAGTAACAATTCTCAAAGTCAGATCTCAGATAGAGATTAGTACATAGTATATGATAATGAGTATTACATAGTTTACGAGTTCCTAATCCCCAGCATTTGTCTCTTAGGTAATGTACCTCAAGGAGTAACAACTCTCAAGTCAGATCTTGGATAGAGATTAGTTTACTGTATATGACAATGAGAATTACCTTGTAGGAAAGTTACCTGATCTTCAGCCTATATCTCTAGGCTAATTTGAGATGTTGGGTAGTATAGCCAACTAGCATATGGAACTTATGGAGAGGTTCCTGTAACAATATAAGTGAATGTAACTGATGACCTTAATGGCCATATGAAAGTTACCCTGGTGGTACTTAGTGAATAAAGGTATATACCTAACACTCCTAAAATGTGTGAATATGTCCTTGCTTCTCATGGAGTATAAACATCCCATCTATATTACAAGGAATTGTAATAGGAAGTTAATAGCATTTTGATATCGATAAGTGAAATAATGTATATACCTGATGCTCCTATAATGTTTGACTATGTCCTTACTCCTTATTAAGTATAAATACCCTGTCCATATTACAAATGATCAAAATAGGAAGTTAATAGCACTTTGATATTGATACTGTATGAAGGGTTACCCTAATAGTACTTAGTAAGAATTGCTCATATATATATGACTATGTCCTTGCTCTCAATTCAGTATATATGCCTTGTTCATACAATAGTAACTGATGGGAGTTACAATTAGTACTTTGATATTGATGACTATATAAAGGGTTACCCTAATAGTGGTTACTGAGTATGCTCCTATATATGTAACAAAGTAATTACTCCTAATTGAGTATAAATACCCTGTCTATACAATAGTGACTAAAAAATAATGATTGCCACTTTGATGTTGATCAGGTAATCTGTAGGGTGGTGTAGCTATTCATAGGTATATAACTAATCCTATTAGTTATAAGGTTAAGTAGTTCCTTAATCCTTCTATAAGTAGGTAACTTGTCTCAGAGGAGTAACAATTCTTGAGTCAGATCTTAGATAGAGATTAGTATACTATATATAATATTGAGGACTACATAGTGAGCTAGTTATGATAGGATACTCATAAAGGATATAAATACAAGTATAGGTACAAGAAGCTTTACAAGAGGGTGTTATGCAGTGAACTCAGATATCTTAACTGGTAAGTTATAACCACTTATGTTTTCACTTTTATCATAGAGTTGAGATAAGATAAAGATCTTGAAGAACAAAATGCAAAGTATATTCTTAAGGCTTAAGGATAGTACAAGACTTGAGAATATAGCTAAATAGGAAACAAGGAAATTACTAAGACTAGCTAAACCACCTCTCCTTGAATACTACTTCTAACTAAGAGATTATTAAGAAATTATAAAGGAAAAGAACCCTATCAAAATATTCCTTTATAAATTCCTATATGTTATTATAAATTCCCTATAAGATAATCAAAGGTATTAATCAGGAATCAGCCTACATTTTGGTAAGGTCATATATACTATTCAAAGGGGATACCTCCTCTGCTCATATCCTCTGATAATATGGCTAATTAGTATATCATAATCAGATCATAGTGACAAGTCCTATCATTGATCACATATAGCCAATCCTATGAATGTCATACTATCAATTCCTCACTTTGCTTAGTCAGAGCTCAGTGGTAGTATTATGTATTACATAGTTCTATTACTCAATTCAAGGAATGAGATACTCACAGATTCTAACATAACCTTATTGTTGACTTATAACTTCATTCTGTACATGACCTAGTACCTGGGAAGGCTACAAAGCCAGTATTCTATAACACTATGCCCCTTATAAAGGTGCATAGTCCCTATATATTTAGTCCACAGGTTAGTAGAGTACTTTATCGCCAACAACAGGTTAGATTGTCCCTAGGGTCAGGTGAGAGGATAGGTAGCTTCTAGGTTAAAAGGAGGAGACCTAGTATAGGAGCTAAGAGTCTCTGGACAGTGATATTTCCAACTTATATCACTATCATCATCAACCTAAGATTATGACGGATCACCCTATATGGTTCGTATATGACTCGGTAAAGATACCTCAGGCACACTTTGCAAACGCTACTGAGTAAACTCAGATATCTTAGCTAAATGAAAGCTCAACTAGAAGATATCATTCCTACAACGAACAGGGTGGACTTCAAGTGTTGAAGATGAGAAAAGACGAATATATTCTTTAAGGCTTGAAGATAACTCAAAGGCACTTACAATGGTGATTGCAGAGAAGACTAGTAGCTATGTGCTAAAGAAGGAAGGAAGGAGAGAATAGAAGACAAGAACAACCACGCACTTATATATCCCTCCTTCACCCAAGCTGATAAAGAGATGACAAAGGAAATAGAAACATAGAGAACTAAGACCCATTCTAGACCATCTCCTAATTCCTAATCACTGAAACCTGTAGAAGAGTCTGAAGTGGACAGGACACGATTAGTACTCGATTTGACTATGATCGCCTATCACACTCTTAGGCCTCACTCCTGATTTATGATAGTCTCTCGTGATATAAGTCCGATCGCCCGATCATAACCTCATGGCTGACTAGGCCAATGTCGCATCATGCCGATAGCCGATCATGTACCCGTAGGGCTGACTTCCCACGCTTAGTCAAGGCTAATAGCAAAACCACACCCTGCCATGTCATGCCATAAGGTCATGTGACAGAGGATCATCTCCAGAGCACTTAACACAATGGTGAAGGGTAGAGATGGCATACTCACATGTTGACAATCTAAGTGTAACCTCCATTATAGCGCATCGTCCAGGTACCTTGACATGGACCACTACTGGTGTTCATAACACTACACCCCTTCTAAGGCGCATGGTCCCCATGCGTATATGAGTTAGCTTTATATCAATTCTCCTTCTCTCCCTGAGAGTAACTGGGATGAGAGGATAGTTTCCTGCAGCCTGTAGGGGGAGATCATCCCAATGCAATGGAGCTTAAAGGGGACTCAGGATTATACGATGGACACAATGGTGATGCCCCGCTGCATTAAAGGGAAACCAACTGTGGAGGAAAGAGCAACTATACATACCTCAATTCCTCCTTCTTCGCTTGTGTGGTGGAGCCTCCTCTGACTCAGTGGCTTGGTGCTCTGCCTCCGGATGGGCCTGTCGAAATGTTAAAAGAGTATCGATAGGTTCGCCGTTTACTAGCAGTGACTCTAAGGTTTCCCAACTCCCCTTATCCTGCAAATATCCTTCCCACAACACCAAATATTCCACCCACTTAGTTTTCCAGTTGTTTCAGACCTTAGCGATTTCCGAAACAAAGAATTAGTTTTCACCCTCCTCGATCTCAGGAGCTGGAGGAGGATGTACTGGGAACCGATCGGAAACGTGGTAGGGTTCTAATTTAGAGACGTGGAAAACAAGGTGGATATTCCAAGAAAAGGGAAGCTTGAGTTTGTAGGCATGAGGCCTGATGGGTTTGATTACCTTGAAGGGGCCAGCAAACTTAGCGTCTAGCTTATGGGAAGGTCGGGAGGGGGTGATATCGTCTCGCTTGAGTAGGACGCGGTCTCTGGGCTGAAGTGCCGGGAAGGCTTGGTGAGACTTGTCATACCATGCAACCATCTTTTGTTGTGCAGTGAAAAGACGTTGCCTGATAGTGGTCCATTGACAAGTTAAGGTCTCACTTCCCCGATAGGCAGAGACGGTTTGAACTGCGTCAAGTGACGGGTGATATCCAAAATTGGTAAAGAAAGGGGACACCCTGGTGGAGGACGATTTGGCATTATTGTATGCGAACTCTGCTAGGGCGAGAAAGAAAACCCAATCTGATTGCTCAAAGTTGACATAGGCATGGAGATAGGCTTCCAGGACCTGATTCAGCCATTCAGTTTGTCCGTCAGTTTGGGGGAGAGCTGCAGTGCTCTTTGATAACTGAACCCTAGGATTTTCCATCACATGACCCCAAAAGGATTTGAACTTGGGATCATGGTCGGAGACAATGTTAGCCAGTAAGCCATGGTGTCTCCAAATCTCATGGACAAAGACATTGGCGAGGTACCTGGAGTCGACATTAGGGCCAAGAGGGATAAAATGCACCATCTTAGAGAAATGATCAATGATCACCCACACTTGGGTGAAGCCGTCAGAAGGAGGGAGGTCTATCACAAAATCCATAGAGATCGATTCCCACAGCCTATAGGGTATCTCCAACAGAAGCAACTGCCCATAGGCCTTGTGTCGGCGGGCTTTATTCCGTTGGCACTGGTTGCACTCAGAGATACACTTGGCTATATCCTGCCTTCGATGTGGCTAGTAGAAGTCTCTGTTGATAAGATCAAAGGTCTTATCTCAGCCTAAGTGGCCTGCCATGGGGTGATCATGCCTGGACTTGAGAACCTCAGTGCAAAGAGATGGGGGTATATACCACAGACCATTCCACATTGGAAGGCGCAGGCTTCTTCGCACCTTCAAACTACCCCCTACATTTTAGTTTTCAGCTATTAGTATCAAAACGCATCGTCAAATATCGCGACAATGTCGCGACGACAGCAAACAAGTACCCCCAACCCCCAGCTGCCCCCGATCACACCGGAGTCAAGGGCCGAAGCAGCCTCCATCTACAGCGTGTTCACCGAGTTCAAGCTTTCCCCCCTCGCACAGAGCATCAGAGAAATCAACAAAAACTACGCGAG
>JABYPW010002577.1:0-10897 GCA_016880775.1 Phymatotrichopsis omnivora | reverse complement strand
TGAAAATTTAAAAAAAAAAAAAAAAAAAGTGTGCAAATGGTTGGCACAGCAGGGTTCAAAGGTATTTGTGTTTTCTGCCACATTGAGAACTTTTTCCTCTTCTCTCATGTACTATACGTAGCACTAACTGCCGTAATTAGCTGCAGTAGGTGAAGTAAGCCATCAGCATGACCACGCACGCATACGATGCGAAAAGATGGCGCCCACTCACCAAAAAGCTCCCCTGCCGTGTCGTGCAAGACCCAACCTGCTGCGCAGCATTCGCGGGCTGCAGAAAGCACACCCCAAAACTAGCACTAGTCTCCACACGCAAGCTATAAAGGCCACCTTCCTTCCTGCGGCCGTCTATTCACATTAACATGGAATCATACCGCAACGTCACCACCCGCACATGGCTAAACGCAGCAGCAAATGCCGCTATCTGCTAAGGTATTTTACCATTTTAAGTCGAACGAACATACTCTGTAATAGAAAGGCATCTATGGAGCAATTTTTGAGTCGATATTAGCAAAAATCACAAACATGAAAAGTATTTCAGGACGAAAAATTGAGCGAAAACAAGACTCTAGACCATTGCTAATCGAAATCAAAAGAAAAAGTATTTTTTGTACTTTAGGGCTTGGACGGGAAGCAAGAGTAGGCAGGGAAACACACAGCGAGATTTTTACACGAAACGAAGGGAGTAGAGGTATTGAAGAAGGAAGTAAAACATGCCGTTGCAGCTACCTGTCTATTAAATTTTCAATACTACTGCTTGCAAGCAGCACGCGGGTGGCAACTTTTGGCCATTGCCAAAGACACAGCAGAGAGAGATGAGCGCTTTTTTTTTTTTTTTTTCGGCGTCGGATGCATTCAAACAACCTTCGACAATCTCGTTAACCTTGCAAAGGAACAACAACACCAATACATGCAATCTATAAGCATAACAAAGCCGAAGTTGTTCCGGACGAAGCCAGCCACAATGAACAACCATGATCCGCCACCTCATCAGGCCCCCACGAAAACCTCATTTCTCGAGGAGTATACATAATTTACATGTTACAATACAAGTACAATGCTACAGCATTCACTCGAATAGCAAAAGCTTGTTTTTGCAAAGTTTCTATCTATCTCGAGTTCCGCTAGTTTCTGCTGTCATGTAAGTGGTGAAAGTTATCTAGCGTCGTGCGGCACCTGCAGGTTCTTGCGTGTAGCCAAAAATAATTCTAACCCACTTACTAGTGCTATAAAAGGCACTTTCTACCTTGCTGGTCCTGGCTTATGTTATCTTCCACACCGCAATCTCATTTCTCGCAGACAGTCACGCAACGTCAAATACTGCACGTATTGCGCCATTTCATTACTCTCAGCCGAGTTTATCTACTTTGCTACACACGGCATCCTGATTTGCCTAATAATTTAGTGTCAGCCCTAAACTATCACAAATACCTGAAGAATTGGATATATATTTGCATATGGCAGGATTTGAGAGGTAAGCAAGAAAAGAAAGCGGTGAGGAAGTCGTAGGATTAGTGAACAAGGCAGCGACGACGGCAACATTAATGAAAAGCAGAAAGTAAAACATGCTTAAGTTTTATCTCCTTGAAAGGAGGAAATTTACCCACGGACGGTCAATGTGCAGCAGAGGTGCCTATTCCAATACTTCGAAGCATGCCGGAGACAAGATGCATTTTTAATGGCGAATGTTGCATCGCAATACAATAACAATTACTGAATCCACCATGACCATTAAAAACTCTTATTGAAGTACCTTCTAAAAAAAAGATGACTAAAGCCGGAATTATTCTATGTGGCAGAGACTGACAAAAGTCAAGAGACAGGAGGAAAAGCATTATGAGTTGTTTACCGGTAAGCAAAAATTGCTTTATTGCAAATGAAATTGAAATTAAGACATAGCGCCGCAATCTGCTTTCTGCGAAAAGTTAGATACTGCATACAAACGCCATATGAGAGGTTATCTGTTATCCATTGTTAAATTTGCTTTAAACACAATTGTTAGGGGAAAGCCTTCATTTCGAATTTCGGATGTTTCCCTACGACTGGTAAGTTGTCACCCCTCCGAATCATTGATTTCTAGAAAGTAACTAATCTAAATTGGTGCGGCACCGAGCTCGCGTTCAAAACACAATATTGCAATTAACTGCGATACCATGGAAAGCAGATGCGGTTCCGGATGTACATGTACATACCTAACGCCTGTCCATTTTATGACATGTGTTGAAGCCAGCGCACCATTCAGAAAATGCATATAAACCACCCGGACCCACGCCCTCTAGGACACAATTTATCCCGCTGGCCTATTTTTCTGGCGTCAGTACTTCTAGAAAATTAGACTCATTATTGTTCCCACTCCTCGGCATTCTTTCCTGGGAACTACAATATGCAATCCCGTATAAATTCATGACCTCAGTGTACTTCAAATTTGCTATGTGGCTTCTGCACCGGTATTAAAATTTTTTAGCAAACTATCTGTAGCTTCCTATAGTACACGTCACACGCAGATCCAAGTCAAAAATAGCTTGCCTGGTGAGTATACATTACACAACGGGGAGCCGCAAAAGGCTCACTTAGAGTCTCCCAATGATTTCCACAAAAGTCTATCTACTACTTCTATCAGCCATTTTTGGCTGCAACCAAAAAAAAAAAAAAAAAAAAAAAAAAAAATTACCTCTAGTTTAGATGCCTTCAGAATAAAACCCTTGCGGTCAGTTTATTTTGCTCTAAATTCCACACGTGATGAAGAACCAGCAAGCATTATACCATTAAATAATCTTCGGAATAATTGGCTTCATTCTTAACTTTCAAATGTCCTCTTAGACAACAAATAATTTTCATTGACTCACACTTATGTAAACGTCACGCAGAGGCGGAAAGATATATATATATATTAAAGAAAAAGGGATTACGGTCAGAATTCAAGAAAAAGATTATTGCTGGATATTAAGTTAATCTTTGGAAATGGCACTAAATTAATTACGCTGTTCTGTGGTGTAGGACTAGTAAAGGTAAATTTTGTCTCATGATAATTTATGTATCATATAATTATAAAGAAAGTGATTGTGTAAAGAAGTGGAATGAAAGGTGGGATTTGCATATATAACCGCCCGAACCACGGCGTTGAGGGTATCTTTTGCAGCACATTAATAGCACCAAATATTGTAGAGCGTATATCTGCTACCGGCCGTTCAAAGTGCGTGCAGCGTATGCAAGATAAAAACCGTTATTGCATCCTTCCTGCCCAAGGTGTCCCTTGAGTGGTTTTTTTACTTACGCATCTTGAATTTTTCAGATATACTGGCCATGTATAGTGTCAGCAGGAGGTACTATCCAAAATTAGAATTTAAGATTTCATAAATCACTTCACGCTTAAAAGAACCGCAAAAAAATGAACAGAATTCTCGTCCCCTCAGCAACGATTAAGAACCCATGAACAGAGTATCCCTTTCACACACACTCTTTACGCACATTTTTCTACGCTATCTTACCGCAATCCACTTCCGGCACATGTTGGAAATTTACCTTTTAGACGAAAATACGTTCTACCATCGCTAGGTAACTAAGATTTATGTAGATGGGACACGCCGGTCACCAGGCACACCGGTGGCGAAGTTGCTTGAGTATGAGTGCTCATTTACCAATCGTCAGCCTAAAACACAACGTGGTCACTCAGGAGTTTGTGGGCTCCGCAGCCTGCAGCTCGAAACAAACGGTCCTAGCCCACACAAGCGCAAAGGCAATGAAGCTCCCAGTACATGCCTTTCCGCTTCTTCTCTTCCACACCACCCACGTGCACCATTCTAGCAACCATATCTACAACCTTCATCGTCTTTTGCAATAATTTTTTTTCTTTTTCAGCTCCAGTTGTAAGATACATATAAATACCGCCACCGGGCAATATTCGGTTCAAATTTTCAACTCACATGATCAATTAACAAGTGCAGCTGAAAGAATGAACATTTCCCTTAGACAAAAGAGATTGAGTAGGGAACAAGGGACTAAAGCAGTAAGGACACCAGGAGTTGTTCGCAGCATGGATGCAACGAAATGACTAAGGTATGAGATAAAGACACAAAGTTTTTCTCATTGATTTTACCTACGGCCTACAATAAACACGCACACGAGCCACCCGCACAACCGGCGCCGGCGCCTGCGACACATTCGGAATGAGTTCCTCGCATTGCCGCTGGTGGGGGGTTTTTTTTTTACCTACAATACATCATCGTTCTTCGGGGGAGTCATTAACCGGGGGAGTCATTAACTCTGTTAGCGAGCCCTGCTGGGAACTTAGGAATTGACAATTCCACCTCATTGAAGGCGTTTGAATAAGAAACAAGAAATGAGGATAAAAATGTCATGGTTTGGGCGGGAGAGGCGGGGAAAATCCACTGGATGAATTTAAAGTTTTGAAAAAGGAGTCTCATTTTTACTATTCAAGTATATTTATCTATTTACTACTTACAATAAACATACATGAGGCACCAGTCTTATTGGTGCCGGTTCCTGAAACGCGTTTGGGATAAGTTCCCTGTATTTCTACTGGCGGATGTTTTACCTACACTACGAAATAACATTTCAGAGCAGTCATTAGTTTTGTTGATGAGCCTTGCTGGGAGTTTAAGATTTGGTATTACCATCTGAATGAAGGATTTTAAGCAGGAAGCAAGTAGAAGAGACAAAAGCAGCAAGAGTTATACAAGACATGCACAAAATTCACTGAATGAATGCAAGTTTTTTTTTTTTTTTTTAAAAGAAGCCCCTTTTTACCCTACAAACGTTTTACTTATCTATCACTTACAATAAACACACCGAAAGCAATGTTCCGCCACCACCCAAAACACGCTCGAACGGGATGTTCGCATTTCCATAACAGATTTTTTTTTTATTCAGAACAATACTGCAGAAACTCTTTTTGGCATCATTAACAATTCTAACCCAACAAGTATTGTGAAAATGAGAATTAATCGTTTCTATGCATGACAGTTTAGGCGGGAAACACTAATCGGCAAAACTATCCATTACAGCCATTCAACCCATGACCGAAAACGTATCATTTATGACTCGGCGAAGCCCGCCAAATGCAGCCGCAACCCGTGACATTATTGCCAAAAACCAGTAGATTATATAACGAAGTATGCGGAGGTCATTTCGGTGGGTCTCATATGTGGGATATACGAGAGGGACACATTTCAACGTTGGATGCTCGAAAGTGGCTTCTGTGGACTCAAATAATTAGGCAACTGTTGGGAATTGAAAAGTGGCTAATTCACGCTAGTTAGTTCTCGGTACAATACCGGACTGCAGCCGACCTGTGGCTATAACCTACAAGATTATTAGGAGCTAAAATATATAAAGACATTACGAATAGAGCTAATACATTTCGCCGTCTTCTAGAAAAATATTTTCGTTATCCTATAATATCTCGAAGTAATAACACTAACAGTAACAGTCTGCGTCATTTCCACATAACACCTTAGTCGACCAAAAGGCTTTTTCCGCCAGCATATTAAATCTCTCCTAAACGAGACCTGTACACGTATGCATACACACTTCTAAACAATCGTTCCATTAACTTTCCTTAGCTTACACCAAAGGCTCTTTCAATATATGCATCTACCTCGACACAATAACGTTCAGCATTCTCGCTGAAATAGCAGTGCTGGAGCCACACAGCAAATTTGAAGTATACCGAGGTTACGAACTTATACGGGATTGCATATTGTAGTTCCAAGGAATGAAGGCGGAGGAACGGAAGTAATAATGAGTATAATTTTCCGCAAGTATTGACGATGGAAAATAGGCCATTGGAATAAATTACTTCTTAAAGGGTGTAAATTCAAGTATATATAAATCTTCTAAATGATACGCTTACTTCAACACGTGTCATAAAATGGACTGGCGTTAAGTATGTACATGTACACGCACGTCCGGAATTGCATCTAGTTTCCATAGTATCGCAGTTAATGGCAATATGGTGTTTTGAATGCGAGCTCGTTGTTTTACTAATTTAGATTAATTACTTTCTAAGGATTAATGATTCGAAGGGGTGGAAACTTACCAGCTCTATAGAAAAATCTAGAACTGGAAATGAAGGCTTCCCCCTAACAAGTGTTTAAAGCAATGGATGACAAATAATCTGAAAGCCTTTTCCCAAGAACCACTTCATCCTTCGCCCAGACCTATCAAGCACGCCTTCGAGTCGCTGCAGCGACAAGGAGCTCCGTGAATCCCCCTTGGTTCCGGAACGGGTTTCCTGTATCGATAGATTTTTAAGGCCGTGCATTTCATTTTCAACGTGCTGAACGAAGAACGCATACCCACCAAAGGAACTCGGATCCAGAGGATCTTTGGAGCGTTTAACAATAGATTTAGAAGCTACGGCCACCCTTCCAGTTAGTTCGCTTATGTTCATTTTGCTAAAAAAATTATGTGTCACAGGAAGCACGATTTTTCGCCAAGGCGCTAACCCGATTGGGCAACTATATCCAAGATTACTCAGCAATTATTAATCCATTAGTAAGCGTGACTAATCACTGACTAATTTTTGATTAGTGAACGATCCGATATACCCCTAGAGTCATGTTACCTCGGCCTGAAACTTAACCGAATATCCGCGCTTAGCCGAACCCACTTCCGGTTTCACCCGAGGAAAAATTTGCTTAAATAGACCCCATTCCCACCTACCCTGATAAGTTCTACAAGGATGAAAAAAGTTAACTACTTCGGTTTCAGCTTTTAGGTACCAAACGAACACGCATCCTCGAACCAGTTTTTAATCCTTATCTTTTCAAAAAAATTTTCTCTTTCTTAAACTGGATAACAAATTTCTGCGATCTATTTTTTCTCTTGCTGCAAACATGCCTCCATCCGTCCGCATCATCTCTGCCCCCTGCAACGACACCCTTGAGTCTCGCGTCGCCACAGCCTCCAGCCTAAGCGAGCTTGTACTCACCATACCGCCTGTCCTCCGACCGGCTCTCGGCGAGTTATGCAGTGACCTCTATAAAACTGCCGAGAAGAGCTGCGCCGTGCAGTCTCTGGTTTCCGGGCTTTAGAAGCACATGGACGAACACACATACCCCCCCGCCATCGCCGCCATCAAACCTCCCAGCCTGCAGGTCTGGAAAGAGTTTTCCAGGCATACCAAAAACAAAGCATTCTCGGACGCTTGCGACAAGGCCACCGCCCTCTACAAGGATACCCTGCTCACCCAACAGTTTGAGCTGAAAAGCAAAGAACTGTTCCACCTCCAGTGCATGATTCACGAATCCAATTACAAACCACGTGCAGAGCGTATTTGGAATCAAATTAGTGAATTGTTGGAACCGCATCTCGGCTCCACTGCATCTGCTTCGGCAGACAAAATGGAGACAGATGATGGACCCGCCCAGGTCCCAGTTTCCTTGAGCAAGGAGGCAGGCGAGGCCAACTTGCAACTGCACGGTACCTTCCACGAAGAACTGGAGGCCGCGACCAAGCTCTCGCTTTGGCCGTGCCGTGCCATAGCGCTTGCGTTCATGGCACAGCAAAAAGCTTTGGTTGGTAAAATGACCAAAATGTCCATCTCCGAGAAGGCGAAGGCGGACATTAAAGCTGCCAAACCCGAGGCAACCAAATCGATCGATAAAACGATCGAAGAGGCTGTCTAACATGCCCTCGCCAAGGAGAGGGCCAAGGAATCCGGATCAAAAAAGTGTAAGTACTCCTCCATCTCACAGACGCACGCTGACTCGAAAAGGATCCGAATCAACTGACCGGGGCCACTCGAAGAAGCCCCAAGGGATAAGCAATAAGCGTGCTCGGTCAAAATCAGCGGACTCACAGAAGCCCGAAAAGAAGGGAAAGGGAAAGAAAGACTCCGGGAAGAAATCGCGGAAATGAGAAGGCAAGTTTCGAATTCCAAAATTTTATGGTGTCCCGGATCAGGGCCTAACTACTACTCCAGTATGAGTAGGGATAGCGTTTATGGGTTTACGTTTTTAAATATGAATAAAAAAGATTTCATTGACATGCCGTTTTGTGAAATTTTCATGGGTGAAGATGTGATGTTACCGCACGACATCGAACATGCTATCGGGTTGAACGGCAAGTTCATCCTCTACACTGAACCCTTCATCTCCTCCGAAGAAATCGACGCAGCCTGGAATGAGTTATCATGACAGTGCCGCAACCGTGCCCACTACGGCGACGAATCGGAGGTGCCGTTTCTCTACCTGGCCGCAGGCGGAGAAGTCCCAGAAGATAAATGGGTTTATTCCGTGGAACGGGCTCTCGAAGCGGGTAAGGAGGAACTACTCAGGCAAGTAGCTCTCCTAAACCCGGCCGACAGCTCACACCTCAATCCACAGGTGCACCACATCCGACGCTACCTGACAAACAACAAGTTGATCGTTACTAACGTCGACAAAAACCTTGGCATCACCGTCTTCACGAGAAAATGGTACTTCAATATGGTAAGATCTCACCTCGCCGACACCGAGACTTACGATAACAGGGGCGAAGTTACCGGATACACGGCAGCGGCCTTGAGCAGGACACTCATCAATGCTCTCGTCGTAGAATTCGAAGTCGCAGTGTCCAGCGACGAACCGGGGAGCGCCCAAGACATGAACGACATTAAAGGCGTAGTCAACTACATTGCAAAAGCAGCGGAAGGTAAGAACCTCATCATACCGACCTTCAAAGTGATCCCTAAGATCCACAAAGATCCGTGGGGCTCACGACCTATTGTTCCTTCATTCAACTGGGTCACGGGTGATGCAGCAAGTGTAGTTGACGCGGCGCTACAAAAATACATCGGCAAGTACCCCCACCTACTAACCAACAGTGGGCAACTTGCTGACGAAATTGTACGTCGCGGGATTTCCAACGTCGATAATGATATTTACCTAATCACCGGGGACGTGCAAAGTTTCTATACAAATATCGACACGGACATGGCCAAGAGGAGAATCGAAATGATCCTCAGAGCCGATAATGGAGTAAGTCCCAAAGCCCGTAACCTAGTGTTAGCACTTCTAGGCTATGTTATGGACAATAGCTATTTCCAGTTTGACAACGAGCTCTATTTCCAAAAGAAAGGGCTCGCTATGGGCTCTGCATGTAGCGGCACTGTCGCTAACCTGTATCTCGTATCTTACGAAAAAGCTTTACTACACGGTAAGCCTCCCAGCCTACTTATTTATAAGAGATATATTGACGATATCTTCGCTGTAGTAAAAGGCAAGGAAAACGCCGACCGCTTCATGGAGTCTTTTCAGTTCCCCCCTCTGAAGATCGGTTGGAATGTTTCCTAGCGGAATATAGTCTATTTGGACATGGTCATATTCTTTAAGAGCGGCATGCTAGAGTCCCCATTCTTGCAAACCAAGCTTCATTGAAAGCTAGGAAACAAGCACATGTATATCCCATGGTGCTCAGCACACCCAAAGAACATTAAAAAAGCCTTTGTCAAAGCTGAGTTCACCCGATTCTCACTAATCTGCTCAGAAGAGTGCAGTTACGATGAAGCTGCTGACCTTTTTAGTGAAAATTTAATCCGGCTTGGATACCTGGAAGAATTTGTTGCTGCTATGCGCAAATCGGTAAGATATGTCGACCGGAAGGTTGCTTTGGATGAGGTCAACTCCGAAGATAAGTCCCCTCGACCCCTATACCTACCGGCTAAGTACAACAAAATATGGGAATACATTAACACCAAAGGGATCTTTTCAGAAATGTCACGATTGTATCGCATTAGCGATAAGGGAAGTACCATCTCTAACTCTCGTCTCATTAAATGCATGAAAAGAATACAGAATATGATGGACTTATATTCTGTGTGGAACAAAGCAATAATTGCTAATGAAGAAGATGTCTAGGAACCACGGGCTCTGGGTCCTCCATCCCGAACAGTCACCAACAGACCGGTGCGCGACTTCCGATAAATCTAGCTAAGTACCCCTCGTGGGAGGCCCCCTCTATGCCTTTCATACACTTCAGCGATGATGACGCCTCGGCCATACCGGGCAATGTACCATAAAACGTACCGCGCTCAGGTTAGCCACCACCACTACAAACACAAATCAAAGCCATACCAAATCCGTCTGGGGACGAGGAAGGGCAGAGACGTGAAGTACCATACCAAAGCTCGAAGCTGGCTGCACAAAGATGCATAAGAGTGCGATGTGAATAGCACTCCCGTGTCTTGACCTCCTTATAGGAGACGGTGATCTGAAAAGTCGCCCCAGTTAGAGTGGTCCTTCGTGTCCACGCCCGCTAGGCCTACATGTTTTATTGGGTGTATATGGTGTCTGAGTTAGTATTTTATTCCCTCTTTGAAGTGGAAGATGTTCACTACATTAGTTCTAGCCGGCTAACCACTATTTATGCAAAATAGGCCACATCTTTTATTTTTTTATGAAAATTCACACGCTCACTAACCGGGTGACCTACGGCCACCCTTCCAGTTAGTTCGCTTATATTCATTTTGCTAAAAAAATTGTGTCACAGTGAGCACGCCTTGATAATGTATCGTTTTGTAAAGACTCGCATACTAAGAATTTGTGTAGGGAAGCACGATTTTTCGCCAAGGCACTAACCCGATTAGGCAACTATATCCAAGATTACTCAGCAATTATTAATCTATTAGTAAGCGTGACTAATCACTGACTAATTTTTGATTAGTGAATGATCCGATATACCCCTGGAGTCACATTACCTCGGCCCAAAACTTAACCGAATATCTGCAGATATCCGCGCTTAGCCGAACCCGCTTCCGGTTTCACCTGAGGAAAAATTTGCTTAAATAGACCCCATTCCTACCCACCCTGACGAGTTCTACAAGGACGAAAAAAGTTAACTACTTCGGTTTTAGCTTTTAGGTACCAAACGAACATGCATCCTCGAACCAGTTTTTAAT